>JAUMGZ010128768.1:0-17205 GCA_032359645.1 Pododesmus macrochisma
AGACAACATTACCAGCATGTGTTCATTGTTTAACTGTCTGTGACCAAGGAATCTGTTGTGATTGATTGTGAAACTGTGGATCTTGAAGACAACATTACCAGCATGTGTTCATTGTTTAACTGTCTGTGACCAAGGAATCTGTTGTGATTGATTGTGAAACTGTGGATCTTGAAGACAACATTACCAGCATGTGTTCATTGTTTAACTGTCTGTGACCAAGGAATCTGTTGTGATTGATTGTGAAACTGTTGATCTTGAAGACAACATTACCAGCATGTGTTCATTATTTCACATTCTATGACCAAGGAATGTGTTGTGATTGAGTGTAAAAGTGTGGATCTTACTTATATTCTGTTAAAGAAATGGTGCAGGCACCATCTTTCATTACATTTCATTTTTATATTTCATTATTTTAGCTAGAAAGTTATAACTGTTTTTAAGTAACTGTTTCTCATTAGTTGAAAATATGTGTATATATGTTACTGGAATATCTGAGAATTGTTTATATGTACCTAGAGTATGTGAGAATTGTGTATATGTACCTAGAGTATGTGAGAATTGTGTATATGTACCTAGAGTATGTGAGAATTGTGTATATGCATCTGGAGAATGTGAGAATTATGTATAATATTATGTACCTAAAGTATGTAAGAAATTTGTATGAGATGGACATAAAGTGTAAAATCCAGAAGTCAAACTTAATACAGTAGTAAAAAAAATTGTAGTATTTACATATGTGTAATTGAAAACAATGCATGTTGGGGCTTTGATTATGATAGACCTATGATTGCATAAATTCATGACAATTTTTTTTTTTTGAAAAATGCATTTATCTTTAAAATTTATAAATATCTGTCACAAATTACCAACATGAAGTATATATTGTTACATTTTGGGTTCTTGATTTAACAATTGATATAAAGATAATGAAAAAGTTCTTCCATATTAATCTTGTGTCATTATTTACTGAATAATTTTGTCAAACTTGAAATAAAACAGACCAACAAAGTATACTGAGTGTGTTCCTTTATGTGTTACTGGATTTCAGTTAAATGATAGTAATACTGATGATATACATTTATCCCTACACTATATGTTGTTTACTGGTTCCACTGTTACTATTCTATACAACGTATATTTTATGTATTTTGTTAGATCACCTTGTGCTTTGCTATGTGCTTTATAATCCAGTCTTATTTAACACAACCCCAAGTATTGTCTAGTAGAATTGTGTGTCCTGTGTAGCCCGAGTTGTGCTTTACTCAGTTAATCCCAAGCAATGTCTGGTTAAATTGATTTAACTCCAAGAAATGTCGGATTGAATTATGTGCAACTGAAGTCTTTTTCAACTAATATAACCTTAAAGCAATGTCTAGTTGAATGTATGGGTCACATCAATCTTGTTGAACGTATTAAGCACTAGTTGAATTGTTTGTCTTTTTAAACAACCGTTTTAGACAGTATATATTGTGGTATGATACTACCTCTGTAATCTTTTAAGGTCTAGCGTTTGTATATAAAGAACACCTTTAGTTTTGGGTGGATTATTTTTGAAACTTTATCTTCCTTGTATTCAGGAGAAATTTTCATGAATTGTTGGAAGTTTATCATGTGTTAACATTTGTTAAACAAGTTTTACTTCCTTCAACAGACAGAAGGGTACACGCTTGTGTACTCAAAATTGTTGAAGCTGTGACTCTGAGATTTACAATGGAAAGATGTGGTTGTACCCCAGGACAAATACCTAATATCGAGATAATTAATACAAAATAATTGTTCCATCAGATATATAAAATTTTCTCCGGTTCCTGTATCTGTAAAAATCTAAAAATACGAAGTTAACCATAATCATCTTATAATTTAATGAAGTAAGAAAACACTGTTATTTGTTTGGTATAGTATAGTATATTTAATTACTATGTGTATATTTGTAGTTAAATTAATTCCAGGCTTCTCTGTTATTTGTTTGGTATAGTATATATTCATTATATTTAATTACTATGTGTATACCTGTAGTTAAATTAATTCAAGGCTTCTCTGCATTTCAGTATATTTCAATGTTAGAAAGACACAAATTGAAAAGATATAGTTTATGAACAGCAATTTTCATCACTAAGTACAACTGGATAGTTCACGTAATCTTGTGGAAAGTTGATGTATGCTGGGTCATTTAAACTGGATGTACCAAGTTGTGTATTTCTGTGACTGTCTTGGATACTGTTAGTGGGAACATAAACTATTTCCTGCTTGTCGTCTGGAATCTGTGAGTTCACAATACGTAGCTTGACCTTTTGAGAATCCTCTCTGACAATGACTATGTGACTGTACTCATCGTCCAGATCCACAGGCAGACTCTTCATGGATATCGTGTTAGGTCCACTGAGTACGTCATAGTCTTCTGTGAGAATGTGGTCATAGTCTTCAGTGTGAAAGTGGTCATAGCTAGAGTTCAGAGGGGGGTCATCTGACATGCTGTTCTGTGATGTACGTAGAGTACTGTAATCATCACAGAAGCCTGAATCTAAAGCTGACACTTCAAGATTGACTGAATCAGATGTTACTTTCCTTGTATTGCGTCTGTCTGATGCACCCCTAATACTACTTATTTCAGAGTAAATACTTTCCTCAGTTTCCCCATTCTGTCTACTTTCTGAAAGAAAAATCAACAAAAATAAAGATTATAAATTTCACCAACTGTGAATCATATATAAATTGTTGAATCTTCCCTTAATGCTTACATAAAGCATTGAATAATTAACTCCAATGTTTAATGTTATTATCAACATAATATGTACAGTTGAATGTATTGAAACAATTAAAATATTTTTCTTGAATATAACAAATGAGGTTGCTTTTGAAAAATTCTAGATCTGATGACATACTGGCCTGCCTTATTTCTGTAAATATATGATTATTATTTAACCCCATCCTTAAAGAAACATTTAGAAGATGTAAAGGTGATTGGTAAGTTGAAATTGAGTGGTTGCAATTGATATGAGGCATTACTTACTGTGGGTGAAATTTGACTTGACAGATAGGAACCTATTAATAAATCAAGATACCATGCCCGAGACAAGACATAAAATCTCTCCTATGCAAATATGTGCCATAAATAAAAAGAAAACTGGGATAGAAATACCTTTTCTTGTACTGCTCTTCCTTCTCACTGCTGCAGATTCACTGAAATGTATATACCGGTAAATGAAGTCACTCGTTGTGTCATGAAGTATTTGATCACTAATGGTTAAGTAACAAGTGGCAGAAAGTCTGTCACAATCAACAGTAATATTTTAAAGAAGTTTAACTTATAGATACCTGAGAAAACCAACAAAATAAGAGCTGGCATTAGAGGGCAGACTCATAAATAACACCAACTTAGCCAAAATTGAAGTTTCAGGAGAATGATTCAATATTCCAAATAAAGTTGTCAAGAAGAATTATTTTTCTTTTGTTAGTAACTGAGGCAATAAAATGGTTGTTCTACCCATTTCCTATAATTTAATCATTACCTAATTTCAGAGTACAATAAACTTTTCTTAAAAACTAACAAATTACTTTTGAAGCATTAATAGTACATCTGTAACTAACTTACTGTCTGTGGAAATACAAACACACTGCTATTCCAAACAACACAGTGACGGAGGACAACACACTAACAAACACGGCCACATTGACTTGCACTTCTTCACTGCCACTGTTTACTGAAAAAAGAATAATTATGATTGCTTGCCTTTACACACGAGTTTCATTTATCTTAATTATATCGGCTTAGTACAGTGCTTTTTCTTTGGGAACTTCCAATATCATAGAAGGATGAATAATGATAATTGGAGCAACCACATGTCTTGTTGGAGGTATACTTTTAACATGTTAGGAAATTAGTAATGTATTCAAATTGGTTCAGATTATATTTTAAAAAGGCCATAACCGAATCAATTTGTCCTCTTTAGCAGTTTCAAAGGCCGGCATCTGAATCAGGGTGGCAAAATATTATAAGCCCCTCCCATATAGTTTTATTGGTCAAGCTGTACAGGAGAGATAAATCACATCTGACAGGTGAGGTGAAGACCATTGACGACGACCATATAAAAATGTAGCTGGCTTTCAGATCAACAGAAATTAAAGCCTTTTACCTATAGAGGAGTTCTGGCATCTTCGCAAGCCAAGTTTCGCTACACTACGTTCGATATGATAAGCCAACTGAAAGGAAGTGATTCGTATACATTGGCTATCTAAGATGGACTTCTGGTAGAGATCCAAGACTTATTTATTATTTCACCGGGTGTAATATAACACTGAAATTTGTGGAAATTTGTTTATCACAGTATTTTAGAAACTAGAGATCCTGTTTTGTGTCTGCTTTCACTTTCACTTTCATTTTCAATACCTATACTATCGATACCTTTACATGGAGGCATACTATCATTACTGTTTGCTTTACAGATGAAATCATTCCATAATGGATATTCAACTTTACCTTGCAATGTTGTCATTATTTTTCTTGTTATTTCTTAACTAAGATCACTCCTTTAATTCCTGTGTTTTCTAAAAAAAAAAAAGTGGGGGGATTTACAAATGCAATTAATATTGAGATATAACTTACATGTTAGTAAGTGTGAACTCTAAAACATGCTACTGGTAATGATGCAACTTCTTTGACAAATGTGTTAACAAAATCAAAAGACATAATATGGGGGTGAACTTTACAATAATAAAGTTAAACTAAGCTTTTGTTCAGCAAAAATTGTGTACTCTGACCTTGACTGTTCTCAATATAACAGTAAAACATAATATACATTTAGTTGAAACTAAAACTCTGTACATAGTACTACTGATGGATAGAAAAACTTCATACATTATAATACTACTGTTGGACCGATACAGATAAACTTTATACATTATAGTTCTACTGATGGACTGATAAACTTCATTCGTTATTGTACTATTGATGGCCAGATAAACTTCATACATTGTAGTACTATTGATGGACAGATAAACTTAATACATATATAAACAGACAACTAAGTTTCAAATGAATTATAAGACAACACAGTTTTTTTTATATAAACAAGCAACTCAACTTTATATAAACAGACAAGTAATATTTTGATGAACAGACAACTTAGCATAATATGAACAGACGAACCAGCTTCAGTTGAATAGACAAACCAGCTTCAGATGAATAGACAAACCATCTTCAGATCAACAGACAAACCAGCTTCAGATGAAAACACAACAACATTAAGCAAAAGAGTTTAGATGAATACAATGTATGACAAAGCTTATAAAGAAAACAACTGAGTTTAACAAAACCAAAAAAGAAGAACATACAACACAGATTAAGGTGTATAACAATATACAGCAGTAGCTTATGATGGATTGTATGAACTTGAAGCTTTACT
This sequence comes from Pododesmus macrochisma, assembly GCA_032359645.1. NCBI lineage: Eukaryota > Metazoa > Mollusca > Bivalvia > Pectinida > Anomiidae > Pododesmus > Pododesmus macrochisma. The sequence goes on from JAUMGZ010128768.1 coordinate 5,403, forward strand.
GGTTATCGGTGAAGCTACAAAATTGCCTATTTTATTCAAAACGACTTATTGACACATATAATTTACAAGTAGATTACACATTTATTCATGGAACTGAAAAGCTTGCAGCATGCAGTTATAACTTATTTAGAACAAAGCTTACCTTAATTATCAAAGCCTTTAATACAAATCATTTATAGTACAGTCCTTTAACATAACACAAACTTGACCATTAGCTGTGATGTATTGGTCATAATTCAACATATCATGATCTGAGTATTTGTACATACCATCATGACAAGTACCCTATAAGTACTTATGATCACTAAGTAGCAGTCATATGTTGATGGATATATACATGTATCAAGGAGAGGTCAACTTAAGTAGCAGTCAAGGTAACGTTGATTACTGATGTACACAACATGTAATACATTGAAATGAAATAGTGTGTATGGATGAATATCTCAAACTTGTAAACATGTGTTCAGTGCAGATCTTTTTATCTTAAAAGTTAAGAACCTATCAAAGTTATATCCTGGGAAAAGAACCAATACTCATATGATTTTTAACTCATTTTAGGATACTTGATTATTGTTGTTCTCTTTATGTTACAAAAGATTATACAAGGAAAATAACAAACACTCACTTATGATTCTTAAAAGGACACTCAAGACATTAATCTTTTGAAACAATTTTAAGTCCATATGGATCAAAAGGTCCTAGGTGGACTTTTCTCATACCGTTCAAATCCTGTCTGTCGTAAACTTTTCACATATTCAATTTCTTCTCTTAAACCACTGGATCAATTTTATTCAAACTTGGTAGGAAGTATCGCTAAGGGAAGGGCATTCAAATTTGTTCAAATGAAGGGGCTTGGCCCTCAGGGATGCCACTTAGGGGCCAAAAAGGGGGGAAATTTGACAAACTTCCAAAAATCTTCTAATAAACTCGAAAGCCTAGAGCTTAAAGCTTATGTAGATGTATGTAGTATTTTTAGGGCATTTAGAACCAAGTTTGTTCAAGGCATGACCCGCGGGGCCAAAATAGGTGTACACGTTTTGGGTTCAAAGTTCAACACTACAGCAAATATGTTAACTTTTCACATTTTCAACTTCCCGTCCAATACTACTGGACCAATTTCACAAGGGAGTTTCTAGAAGATTGTGCAAATTTCAAGGTTGGTGTCACATTGAGTCCATTCCTCATTTTTAATACAGTTCATTGGAGTCCAAATACAAAACACCTCTGTCTGCTTCTTTGGCTTATGAAGCTAATGCATACTATATTTCACTATCTTCAGCAGTTTTGGAGATATATTCTCCAGAAACAGTGAACTTATCAATTTTAGCTATTTGTTTCCATAGTAACAGGAAAAATATTGAAAAAGGAAATTCCTGCATAGCAAAAGAAACTACTTAATTACTATGTTGATATGCATTTAGAGTTTCATGACATTTCCTTTAATATGTTTGGAGATATGCTCTGGAAACAGTAAATTTAGCAATTTTGACCGTAGGTTTCCATGTTAATAGGAAACAAATGATAATGAACACTTCTGCATAGCAAAAGGCGCTACTAGACTACTAGGTTGATATGCATATAAAGTTTCGCGACATTTTCTTGAAACTTTTTGGAGATATGCCCCAGAAACAGTAAATTTAGCCATTTTGGCCATTTGTTTCCATCGTAACAGGAAAAATATTGAAAATTAAAACATCTGCATAGTAAAAGGCACTACAAGACCACTAGATTGATATGCAAATAGAATTTTGTGGCATTTTCTTGAATGGCTTTGGAGATATGCTCCAGAAATGTAGCAATTTTGGCTGTTTGTTTCCATGGTAACAGGAAAAATATTGAAAATGAAAACTCTTGCATAGCAAAAGGTACTACTAGAACACTAGGTTGATATGCTAATAAGGTTTGTGAAATTTTCTTCAACGGTTTTGGAGATATGGTCCAGAAACACTTCGGACAGATGGATGGGAGACAGATGGAAACCTTTTGTATATCCCCTGCAAATTTCATAAGGTGGGAGAAAACCAGAAAGTATAGAGCTGAATGGTTTGGTATGTAGTAACTTAAGGGCATGGAGAACCAAGTTTGTTCAAGGCATGACCCTAGAGTCAAAGTATTCAAACACCAAATAATTACTAATAGGCCCATTTCATCTAGATGGATGTTAAGGTCCAATAGGCCTCTTGTTTGTTATCTTTCCAAATGCATAAGTTTAAACATTCAAAGACATCAGAAGGTCCTAATTTTCTTTTACATGGTTAATCCTACAGTAGTTTTAACTTGCCCTTTCACTTGTTTTTCTCTACATTTTTCAAACTAGAACTAAATATTTACAGAATTCTGAATTTTTTTATTTTCATTAAACCTTTTTGTTTTGCCTGCAAGGCAACATATAGGGATTACATTGTACGTCAGCAACATACAGATTTCCTTACACTATGATATGTGGCACACATTTGAGTTTCCATATATTTGGTGTTCCATAGTAACAATATACTGATATACGATGATAAGGTTGTTATAGCTTATCTCCACTGATAGCAATCAAAGAGTGCTACTCCACTAAAATATCATGTCTGATATAGCTTAACATATATAGACATGTGAGTGACATGGTCAACATATATAACCATGTGAGTGACATGGTCAACAAATATAACCATGTGAGTGACATGGTCAACATATATAACCATGTGAGTGACATGGTCAACATATATAACCATGTGAGTGACATGGTTAACATATATAACCATGTGAGTGTCATGGAAACATTAAAAATATTTCCTGGACGTTTATATAAATCATGACCTTTTAACAAAAGACTGGACTCAACAGTGACAATCTCTATAAGTGGTTCAGTCTTCCTGTCTCAGGAACAGCATCATCTTCACTGCATCATCAAATACATGAATCACTCACATAGAGTAACATGGTGGTACAACACTGACCTATATATCAACTCTTGACCTTACTACCGGTATGTAAAGCAAATATACCTTAAAAGAATCTAAATATATTTAATTGTTTTAAAAGCAGTATAACACAAATGAGGAAAGAATAACTGCACACACACGCAGGCACACATACACAATACACAAATCCAATACAACCGAGTCATGCAAAGTAACTGCTGCATTATTTATTGTTTTACCTCTCATTACATGAACCATAGTTGATCCAAAATCAGGCCTTAAATTTATAACATAGTTCTGAGACATAATTGAAGCTTAATGCTCAAATGGTGTTGCATATATATATGCAAGCATGAAGCTCTAGGCTTTTGGTTTGTACAAATTTTATCAAAGTTTTGACAATTTGTCTGCTTTTTGGCGCTCCATTATTTGAACAAACTAGAATCCTCTTATCCAAAGGTTACCTCCTGTCAGGTTTAGTTATAATTGGTCAAGTAGTTTTGGAGGAGGTCAAAATGTCAAAAAGTTACATACCTTACATGTATTTGTCATATTGAACTTTGACCAAAAACAAGAGACATATTTTTGATGTGAGGTTTATTTAAGCCTTACTGAGCCTTTAGTTCTCTAATTAATAGATTTTTTAAATTTTATCAAATTTCTTCCATTCTGATGGAAAAGCTCCCTTCCCCCACAGATGTTTATGGTTGAAATTTTCCCAGTAGTTTCTTAGTTTATAAGCCTTCCCCTAAGAATGCTTCCTGAAAAATTTGGTGAAATCTGCCCAGTAGTTTCTGAGATGTCATTTAAAGCATACAGTCAAATTGACTGTTTTGGCCCCACCTGCCTGTCCCCTAGGGTGTCAGAGATTTTATTTGTACATTCTTGAATCCCCTTCCCTATTAAGGATGTCCTGCCAAGTTGAGTTGAAATCTGCCCAGTAGTTATTGAGGATATATTGTTTAAAAGCATAGTCAAATTTTCCCTTTTTGGCCTGCCCAGCTGTCTCTGGGGGGAGGGGGGGGGGGTCAGAGACTTCATTTGTATTATCTTGAATCCCCTTTCCCCAAGGAGGCTTCCTGTCAAATTTGGTTGAAATTTGCCCCAAATTTTCTGAGGAAATGTCGTTTAAAGGCATACAGTCAAATTACCCCTTTTGGTCCTGCCCAACCATCATCCCCTGGAGACTTCAGTTGTACAATGTTCCTGAGGAGATATTGTTTAAAGCAAAAGTTGACATATAACGGAAGGATGACACCGTATGGCATACCAGGTGAGCTAAAGAAGTTGCACTGCTGTCCGGGGAGGTAACAGTTGATCACAGAAGTTCATAAACATTTAGTTCTATAGTTATGTTTATTTGTTTTTTCAGTGCACAAGGTTTCCCTCTTTTTTGCTCTTATTAGAATATGTGGTACTCTATTTCTTGTGAACAGAATGTAACAGAGCTGTGATACAAGTTTGTTTAAATGTGACTATGTGTGACTATGGGACCTTGTTAAAAAGTAAAAGTAGGAAAAAACTTCTTGTGGAAAAAATAGACTCTGTGCTTTATTATATTCCATATGCCACCCGTAATTAGTTACAGTTGCAAGGACATTACCAGATGGACATTAAGGACTGATTGGTCTCTTGTGTTAAGTTTAGAGACAAAGAAACTTGACAGCTTTAGCACTCATAAGAACCCACTTAAAGAGATAACAGTATGTTAAATTGTCAACTTATACACTTGAAAATGGATAGTCTTTCCTATGATAAAGATTCCCTTAGTATAAAAGAGAAACTCAAGAAAATATGATTTACAAGTTCTTTAATTTCATAAATATATTGTTCACAGTTTCAGATGTGTTTTAAAGTGATGTGATCATATTCATCGGTCCCTTTGTCCACACATGTAGTTCCAGATATATTTAAATCATGATAGTTATCTGAGTTTTTACCAGTTGTAAGTACAGCTGTGTCATAGTGGTCAGTATACATTTTACAGACATTGTCTCCCCCTGATACAAGGTGATCGTACAACACACAGGCTGTACTGCTGTGATCATAATGGTTCTCACTTTTACCTCTGTTCTGAACTTGTTCATGAAGTACATTATATAAACCATCCACTACATGTTCAGTTTGACCAGAAGTAACATCCTTATTAACATGTGTTTGTCTTATAGGCGCTTGGTTGTAAGGTACGTGACCCTCCGTAACATTATTGACGTGTGTTGGTGGTATAGGTTCTTGGTGGTGACCCTCCGTAGGTAAGTCTGAGAACACCATATGCTGTACATCTATATAAGTATACTCTGTACTTGTACCAGACACATCATCTGAAAATGTATCATTAACAAAATGAACTGTGTTTTAAATCAACATAATCAATTAAACATTTCAGATAGAATGATGTACTTAAAGCATGTATGTTTTGTCTCAATAAACATCACATTCCAACTGAAAACTTTACAAGAGTTTCATAGTGAACATTAAGCTTAGTTTTGCATGTACAAACATATTTATAATAGGTTCATATTGATGAAACAAACATTTTATAAAATATTTACCTATTGTACTGGCTCCTCTTACTGATATGTAACACTTCTTATATAGACAGCAACATCTACAGAGAAAAAGTAAAATCCCTCATGTAAGTCATCATACAAGAGAGTGAAGTGGAGACATCATCAGGAAAATAAGTCATGTATAGATAGATTGACAGATCAATACCCCCAAACTTCGTTGCAGAGTTGTATAATGAATTTTTATGTTGTATAAGGTCATTTAAAAACTTTATTCAAACTAAAAAATAAACAAGAGCACCACATAGCAGAGCACTATAAGCCCACAATATAAGTCCAAAAGGGTCATAACTCTGGTTACACTTGACAAAACATCCCCCTTTACCACATACACATCTTCATATGATTCCCATCACACACGCCAAATCTCAAAGGATTCAGTCGAAAACTGTAGGACTAGTTGCAGTCACAGGGTTCAATTGACGGATAGATGGACAGCATGATAGCAAAATACCCTCCAGGAAAAGTTTGGAGGGCGTATAAAAACCACAGCTGGAAAAAGCTATTCAGGGTTCATCTTAATGGACCTAAATTGCCAAGCCGTGGTTTATATTTAAGAAATTCAACCACAGCTAATGGGATTTTATGGGAAGTTTCCCAGTAATATTGCATACTTAACCATGGCAATGAGAAAAGGTAACAGAAAGAGGTCTTAAACCAGCTAACCATAGAATTACGTATAATACTCAGGTTCATAAACAATACTTCATTATTTTAATTATTTGGTTTTAATATACCTGGAGTTTTTGCCAGATCTGCATTTACACACTAGACACACCACTATAGTTATAATAATAACAAGGACTAGAGTCACCACAGTTCCTATGATAGGCCATGGTAATACATCAGATGTATTTTTCACAGTAGTGGTGGGTAGCAGTGTAACTGTCACTAGATCATGTCTTTCTGTGGTGGCTTGGATACAGCCAGTGAATCTGTCACATGTTTCTAGACCAGTACATCTACAACGCATGGTACAGTCCTCCCCATATTCATTTACTTTACATTCTAAAAGATAAGTGAACAATCAATAAAATGTTACTTACATTCTTAAATACAAGAATATAATGTTATGACTCAGAACACATTGTCAAATGAAAGTGTGTAATCTTTAATTTCATTTACACTATTTCTAAAAGGTTTTTCATGTGAATAAACTTTAGATACAAATTCTAAATCATTGGTTAATATGCTGTTCTATTACCTTGGCTTTTACACATAATCAAACATACAATTTAAGAGCATAACAGCAAAAAATACACAATTCAGGTTTTAAAATAACACACTAATTTTAACTGAAGCCTGATTTCGTGACATTAGTATGAGCTGTGTTACATGCTCTTGAAAGTGCAATTATATGTAATACAAATATGATGTACCATCATTACATACGGTACCCCTCCATCCTGATAAACAGTGACACGTCCCATGCTGATGGTCACACCCGGCTTTGTAATGACCGTTCTCCTGTGTACAGTCACACATGTCAGCACAGTCAACACCATAAGTTCCCAATCCACACTCTGTAAAGTTATCAAATAGGTAATGACTATTATCCACAATAATTACATATGTAAATAAACCAAACAGCATTGTGATAACACATACTCTATCGTTCTTTCTTAATAATTAAAGCAGTTCCATTCATAGGTATAGACAAGTACTGTATTAAGTTTTCCCCACATCTTTTTTCTTCTTCAGTATGTGAACAATTTTATACAAATGAAATAAGAGTTGTCTGGAGCCAGATTTAATAATTGTTGTGATGTGATACAAATGTACACTAACTAAATAATACCATATTACATTTATTCAGGTTTTACATAAGACATTTGAGTCGATCTTACTTGTATCACAGTGATTCGATACATTGTCATAACCAGGTTTACAGCTAGTACATTTGTATCCTGGTGGATCTTCACAGCTTTTACAATTATTTGGACAACCTACTGAAAAATGAACACAGGTAGGACTTAATTACTGGAGATATTTCACAATATTTATCAAAAATTAATAGCATAAAGTATCAATCATAAGAAATTCTAAAATATTGACTCAGTTGTTAGAATGAAATAGATAAAAACATTTTTTAATGTTTGTTTAATTAGGGTTTAACGTCACTTCTAGAGTATTTTACCAATATTGTGAAAAGATAATTATTGGTAAGTCTAAGGAAGTTTTGTCAGTGGTTTTGGAAAAGAAATAAGTCAACAAGAGCACTACCAATGGAGGATAATACACCTGTTAGCTAGTCATATTATATTATATTCTTGATGGGTAAAGTTTACTTTAAAGCCAAAACAAGAAAGCAAATTATAGCAGAAACTTCATAAATAATCTAAAACAAATGATCCAGACAAGGTTTTCTTTTGATGTGCCACCAAGGTCACAATTAAAGGTCAGTCTAGTTTTGGTATGAAAAAAAGCATTATACAACAGAACAAAATGCAGGTCACAGTGACTTGGTCCGAGTAAGCAACACACCCTAAATCTAAGTTAAGATGTACTAACCCTCCATGCATTAATTAGTATAAGAGAAATATGCTTCTTAAGATGAGGCAAAGTAAAATGGACAAACAGAAGGCCAGACAAGGTCACACATGTCTTGTTTCACTGGCCTTTAAAACTGTAAAGTTATAATTGTAGATGGACACAAAGTCCACATGGTAAATTGGTATTGAAACAGATCATTTTTCAGTTATCCTAAAGATAAATTTACATTTTTTTCGTAGATAAAGTCTTCGAATGCAAACTGATTTTTTTTTAAAATTCATCAATTAAAGGATATAATTGCTAAAAATTTAATTTTTTCAGCATTTCATAAAGCTCTCACCTGAGTTGTCTGTTTTCACATAGAAGATGCTATGACAGATTAGTTGTACTATCAAAGCCTTAGTTCTCACGTCTGAATACATGATGGTACGTACAATGCTTTATACAAATTGTACAGTCCTACTGAACATGTATTGGATGTTATGCTTCATAGCTTTGTCACAATCCTGTTGTATCAGAATAATTTCCTCTTCAAATAAAGTCAAATAAAGTGAAACCTGAGTCCTTCAGTAAAGTATGTACTTTAATTATAAACTTTTGTCTGCCGTAACTGCATGTACCTAGACTAGTACTGAATGCAACTAGCATGATCTCTTGATAATTTAAGCGTTTAGATACTTGAAGGACTCCACTTTCATGTTATCAACAAATCTCAATTATGATCAGGAAAATAAAGTTACACACAAAGTTGTTGCGTATATTTACATACCAGGTTTTACCAGAAAGTTGACCAGGATGATTAATACAGAAAATTGCTATTCTGAAAAAATGATAGTCCACTGTAAATCCACTACATTCAGGTCAATATAATTTGCTTCTCTTCTAGACTGACAGTAACAAAAAGTTTAAGTCTTCTTCTATTATGTTATTAGTACACAAGAACGTTGTGTATATTCTATATATAGTACAGCTCATCCCAGAAATACATATAGTATTCTTAGAACAGCTCATCCCAGGAATACATATAGAACTAACGCACTGAATTATGGCCTTCACAGTACAGTGTATGGCCTTATATGGACCGGAATAGTCTTAATAAAATAATAGAATTAAGATACTTAATTGGGGTATAATTTAAAATAATAAAATTAATATCTCCAAAGTGTGTATACATACTTCAACTTTTTGGAATTTTCGTGGGGAAAAAAACACGTAGCAAAATCTTAAAATGTCTTTAATATCTATATACAATCCCTATATGACAAAATAGTGGTGCAAACTGCCTCATTTAAGCAGTTGTGTGCAATACACCAAGTTGAAGCAAGTTAGTAAGCAAGGTTTAGGAATTATACCGATGTCAAAAGGGAAAATTGTGTGTGAAAAATAGTGAGACTCCCTCCTAAATAGGGAGAGTTAATTGGCAACTAAGTGTTTATATACATTATCAGGTGTGTTTAGCATGATATACATTATCAGGAGTAACACCAGTAGTACTTGAGGTTTTGAAATGAAGCTGCATATGAGTGTGTTTGATTATAGCTCACTGCACATAGAAGTCATAGTGTCTATATATACACACAGCATTTATAATCATTAACAACATCAACAAGACAAAATAAACCCAGATTTAATTAATATTAGTCAAGACTTTGAACATCATAACCTAATAAAATGATTTTCAGGGTATGTACTTCTATTTTAAAAGTACGGAAGCGTAGAAGAGCCACTAAAGGGCCCAGGCGAGATTTTTTGCATTTAGAATTTGAGTACCAGTAGTTTATTTTTTTCCCCTTATTAATCATTCTAGTGGCATATCCTGGTGGCCACATCCCGTCATTTGAACAAATCTTTATCTCCTTCCTCCAACGAAGCTTCCTATAACATTTGTTGGAAATTGGCCCAATGATACTTGAGGAGTCAAAAACTGTGAGAAGTTACTTGTTGGCAATATTATGTTGAACTTTGACCCCAAAATGCATAACTGTTTATGCCCCAAGGTCACAATGATGCAATTATTTTAGAGTGAAGTGTGTGGCCCTATCTGGATTCAATACTTCACCACCATGTGACTGTTCTGATAATGTAGTGGACCTCCTTAATTATAGTACGACTGATAATTAATAACCTTAAGTACGAAAGACTGTTCTGATATGTAGTGGACATCCCTTATTTCAATACCCAGTACTCAAGTACAAACAACATTAAATGAACATAACAAGTAGCTGACGTGAACTTTAAATAGACCTTATACACAATAGTTTGCTTAATACTATATAAATGATACTTGCAAATTTATACTTAATTATTAATGATGTTTTTTTTTAGATATTGAAATATAAATTTAATCTTAAGTGCTTGAGGAAGCAAAGATTTAAACAAGGAATTGTGAAAAAAACAGGACTTCCTTAAGATCAATAGATAGTTTTCCCCTTCTAAAATTCTAAGAATATGACAAACAAAATGAGATATATTTTTTCCATATTTTCTTGGCACGGATGCATGAGTAAAGCTACTTCAAATTTTATATCTACAGTTTTGAATGCAGAAAAGTTAAGGGTAAATGGAAGCTTACAAGCAGTCAGTCATCTAAATGGCCCCTCTAAATAGTCATTCTGCTGAATATTATAGTGTTCTTATCTCAAACAAGTGTTGAACTGACTTGTACAGTTAATTATAGAATGTTGGTGACAAATATTTCATATTTCAGGACAACTTTACTTGTTAGTGAGATAAGAGCAATACTACAGTACATAAGTTTCTAAATGATGAAATTTTTTCAAGGTAGTTCAGTTTTTTGATTGTCATATTCATGTACATGTACTTACCTAACCTAGGCCAACAAAAATATTATGTGTTAAGTGTTTCCTCCCCTCAAAAAATAAGGGTGGGTATTTTTAATTTTAATTTACTCTGTATGTCCATGTTCATTGTTTGTTTATATGAATGAAAGAAAATACTGTTTGTTTGTTTGTACATTTGATGTTTGTTTCTATATTCTGTTTTTTTTTTATCTGTTTATATTCCTAGTTGGTTGTCAAGTTCTACTGTACTTAATAGTATTGCAGTAGTTCTCTTCCATTTTCCAAATTGTTACTCAATTTTTATTTAGAAATTATGAAAAAAATTAGGATCGTCCCGGAAAAATAGGGTCGGTCGGGAAAGCCTATATATTCTTTTTTTTGCCTAATCTCTTTTCCATGTAATTCTTTCTCCTGTCACTTGGTCATTTCTTTTTTCCTGTCGCCTTGTCACTTTCTGTTCTGTTACAATAGTTTTACTCTCCTCACTTTTGTTTCTTGTCTCAAGACTTGTTATGTTAAGTCAATATATATATCAAACCACAAAGATACAAAAACAGCAACAACTACAATATTTTTACAGAGAAACAGACAAATTTAAACAAATTGAAATATTTCTTACACATCAGAGTACACAGAGTAAGGGTGATAATTCGAGTCTAATCATTTTCTCTGACATAATCAAGAACTCTAGAACGGAATTATACATGATAAGATGTAGTACCCATGTATTGCAGTATCAAATATTTTGTCCTGTAGTGAATAACAAGGAGAAACATAAAGAAACTACAAAAAACCACACAGGGAATGCAAAATGTCTCTGTAATCCTTGTTCAGAACAAACAATCCAAATCCTCAAATGAAGATATCTCCATTTTACACAACCTGGGGTGTCAGATTCTTTCAATCCACGAACATAAACTAAACACTTTTGTGCAATGATTTTGTAATCAGGAAAGTTATAAATAACAAGAGGCCCATGGGGCCTTAACGGTCCCCTGAGTATTCATTTTTATTTTTGAAAATGTACTTAATT
>JAUMGZ010128879.1:0-17203 GCA_032359645.1 Pododesmus macrochisma
CATGGGAAAACACAGACTCAAACATGACAGATTTACACAGAAGGGACAAGAACATCGGTTTACTGTAGCAAATGTATGACGATATGTAATTAATGTGTTAAATTAAAAAGGGGTGATAATGACTGCCTCATTGAAGCAGTGAAATTCTACTTAAAATAAATATTATATACTTTCGTATTAATATATAAAGAAAAGTTTATGATACTTCTTTTTTTAAAAGCCCATTTAACTGTATTCAGAAAAATGAAAGGTTTTCAATATGTCAATGAATATCTTATATTATTTTGCAATGTAAATACAAACTTTTGTAGTCTTGATTAATCAATGTAATGTGTTTTAGCTATTTTTATGTAATATTTGACATACCTGATCTGATTATAATCTGATAAGGTTTGATATTACAGGCTGTGGATATAAGTCCATGTGGCAACTTTACTGTGATTGGCTACAGTTCTGGTCATGTGGACAAGTACAATCTCCAATCAGGAATACATAGAGGCAGCTACGGTGATCCAACAGGTCAGCTGTCTTATATAGTATTCTAAAAAAACAAGGCTTGTTCTACTTATTTAAGTATTTTTATATGTATTTATATGCTGTGACTCCATATCAATTTCTGAAGATGATGTTACAGTTGATATTACAAGATAGTCAGCTCAAGGTTTGAGAGATATATGAAGAAATTCCAAAATAAAGGCCTTAATTTTATATATATCTCGGGATATAAAGCCAGTGAACAGGTAAACTCTGTAAGCCCATGTTATGAAAATCTTTCCTTTTCAGAAAGTAAATATAGTGTAAATGTGTTAAAAACTTAAGTGATAAGTTTATCATATTTGAAAATGTTTGATATGACAGAGTGATAGGGAGATAGATAACAGACACATGCAAGGGAGATAATGACTGACACATGCAATAGAGATAATGACAGACACATAGAGGAGATTAATAGCAGACACATGCAGGAGATAAATGACATGCACATGGAAGGGAGATAAATGACACACAGATACAGCGAAGATAAATACCAGACAAAAAGAGGGGAGATAAATGACAGGTACACACAGGGGAGATAGATGACAGACACATGCAAGGGAGGTAAATACAAGGCAAAAAGAGGAGAAATTATGACAGACAGGTGCAGGGGATATAATGACAGACAAATGAAGTGGATATAATGACATAGACAAAGAGGGGAGATAAATGATAGGTACACAGAGGAGAGATTCATTATGACAGACAGGTGCAGGGGATATAATGACATAGACAAATGAAGTGGATATAATGACATAGACAAAGAGGGGAGATAAATTATAGGTACACAGAGGAGAGATTCATTATGACAGACAGGTGCAGGGGAAATAATGACAGTCAAAGCGGGGAGATAAATGATAGGTACACCGAGGAGAGATTATGACAGACAGGTGCAGGGGAAATAATGACAGACAACGCGGGGAGATAAATGATAGGTACACAGAGGAGAGATTATGACAGACAGGTGCAGGGGAAATAATGACAGACAAAGCGGTGAGATAAATGATAGGTACATAGAGGACACATTCATTATGACCAACACATTCAGGGGAAATAAATAAATGTATTTCATCTTTCAGCACATAACTGTAGTGTACGAGGTGTGGCTATAGATGGTTTGAATCACTCACTTATTACAGCTGGTGCATCTGGAGAATTGAAATTCTGGAGATTTAAAAAGTGTAACCTAATGGATACTGTTAAATTACAGAGTCAAATAATGAGCATAGTGCTGCACAGGGACAGGTAATTTTCTCACTCATATTCATATCATATCTCCCAGGAAGAAGGTTTATAAAGGTGTAAGAGAAGTTGTGTAGGTAGAGATTGCTGCCTCTTTGTATTTATGACACAAAATATTGCCTTGGTGTTTCAGTAGAATTAATCTTAAATTCAAGTTTGAAAAGTTAATATAAATATATAATAAATATAGATAAAATTCATGTCATTAAATAGAAGAAAGAATACAAAAATGTAATATGAAATAGCATATCTTAACTTGAATACCATGTACTCAGTATAAATTTATTTGATACAGTTCAATGTTAGCTGTAGCACATGATGACTTTGATATCAGCATTGTGGATATAGACACACGGCGAGTGGTCAGAAAATACACAGGTCATTCTGGCAGCATCACAGACTTGGTAGGATTTGTTTATTTGCTGCGATGAATTGTAAACTTGTAAACTTTTCAAACTGTTATTACTTTTCCTGTATAAAGAAGCTTATATTTAGTAAAAATGCAATGTATGTAGTGCCTTATTTTCAGTTATCAATATTGAAAGAGCAGACGTAGATCCAGATTTAAGTATTATTTGTAGAAATAAGAATAATCAAGGGGCTACTCAAATTTCAAGGACATGGGCAATCTAATTGAAAATGGGTGATTGGCACAGAAGAAACATTTCAAATATGAAACTAAACAGGAAATATCACAAATTTCTAACAAAAACTTTTGGTCTTTATTGATAAGCAAACAGACCCACTATTATGATATGATGTATTTTCATGTTATGAATTGATTTATGTTCACTTTTACTGACAAATATGAACATTTTGATGTACATTATATCAACCCGTATGGTTTTTCTTTTGTCATTGATAACAGAGTTTTAGTCCAGATTCTCGTTGGCTCATCTCAAGTTCTATGGATTGTTCAGTCAGAACCTGGGACATGCCAACAGGCAGGTAGGATTGATAAAAAAATATATATATATATATATATTAATAGTAAAGTTATCTTTTTTAAAAGCAGGCAGTGGGTTAAATTAGTTTGGTTGAATATTGTTGTTTTGCACTCATTATTTTGTTGTGGTCTTCAAATTTATGTCGTAGAATACAAATTCATTTTGAATGTTACATGGCTATCAGATATTTCTAAGATCGCCTGCTTGTAAAATAAGTAGTCCTATAAATTTTATATCTTTATAAATCTTTTTCCTATCCTAATAAGAATTATGTACATTTAGTAAGTGTTTAACTATTTCCAGGTTAGTTGACTGTTTTGCTGTGGATGCAGCTGTAACATCAGTCAGCATGTCACCTACTGGAGATTTCTTGTGTACCACCCATGTGGATGATGTTGGTGTCTACCTCTGGTCTAATTGTACTCTGTTTGCCCATGTACCTCTCATTCCCCTGCCATCACATTACGAACCCCAAACGATAGAAATGCCATCAACACAAAGAAAGAGTGGAGGTAAGTTCCAATGTAACTCTCATTGTTTGATTTTTGAGGTCACCTGAGCTTGAGCGACTGTTGCCATCTATCTTCGTCCGTCGTCGTCCGTTAACAATTGAACATTTTAAACTTCTTCTCAAGAACAACTGTACCCATTGACTTCAAACTCGGTGGAAATGTTCATTAGGAAGTCCTGACCAAGTGTTGTTGTTTTTCGGGCCGATCTGAAAACCAAGATGGCTGTCATGGCCTCTGATTGGCTGAGACATTTTAGACTTCTTCTCAAGAACCACTGAACCAATTGACTACAAACTTGGTAGAAATGTTATTAGGAGGTCCTGACCAAGTGTTGTTGATTTTTGGCTGATCCAAAAATCAAGATGGCCGCCATGGCCTCTGATTGGCTGAGATATTTTCGACTTCTTCTCAAGTACCGCTGAATCAATTGACTTCAAACTTGATAGAAATGTTCCTTAGAAAGTCCTGAGCATGTGTTGTTGCTTTTAGGACGATCCAAAAACCAAGAAGGTCGCCAAGGCATTTGACCTATATTCTTTACTCAGGTGACCGTTTAGGCCCATTGGGCCTCTTGTTGCACTGATGCATTAGAATATCTAGCAAAACCAAAGCAACAACTCAAAATTGATAATGACAAAATGCAATAGATAATGAGTAGATTAATTGACATGATTGAGTTTTGCAAGACTCGAACTGGTAACAATTATATTCAATAATCAGCCCATCACTATTGTGATTGCAAAAGTTTGGACCTGGCTATCTTTGATATACACACGGGGCAGCACAAGGGTTAATATAAGACAAACTCAACCCCAGGTCCTTAAATTTGTACATGCATTTGTAGTTCGTTATAAATGTACATTTATAGTTCTTGGTCTTTGCAGTATATACATGTATCAAATCTGTTTGATCATTTTAAAATTTGTAGCTGATGACATTTTCAGGTAGTTAATTCCAAGAACCAGCACAGGTCTGTGTTGCATTTTATCTTTAGAGTTTGATAATTTAATTTGGACTTGAATTGGGTAAAACTTATAACCTGAAACAGTTCTTAAGATAGAATTTTAATAAAACATATCTCTGGTAAATTTATGCCAAAGCCATGAACCAAAAAGTGACAAGATTAGGCCAGAGTTTAAAATATCTTTGTTTGGCGTAACCCGACCCTAGATCATGGGAGAGGGACGGAAGGGAGGGAGAAAATTATATTTGTTGTTAAAAAAAATTGTTATGTTTATTTAATAAATGCATCTTCATCAAATAAGAATATATATAGCCAATCATACAATTATAACTGTCTTTTTATTATTTTCATTAACAAATATTGAACAATCTTAACATAAATATCTACAATAAATTGTATTCTTTAATAACTCTCTGATAAATGCATTGATAAAACTGTTTGTCAAGTTGACTAGATTCAGAAAAGACTATCAGTAAAAGAAAACACAAACTCTTAGGTGAAAAAAATTCAGAAAAAAAATTGTCAAAAAATTTTGAGGGTCGGGGCCTTTTTCACAGGGACGGCAGGGTTACGCCAAACAAACCTAATTTTTATTTTAGCCCTACCCATCCATCCTGTCATATTGGTTGCTGTTCACTCAAGTTTATACCATCCTGTTTTTTAAAATACTTTTACAGCTGCTCTTGTTTTCTGTGCTTTTCGATTTAATGTTTGCATTTCGATTTAATGTTAAGAAAGTTTATTGTCAAATTTTTTAAATGCCCAATAGCTTTGGATTAAGTTGGAAGGTGAGGATTCTTTTTACAGGTTTAACCACACAATTCAGTTTGTAAAGTGAACATCTTGGGTCGTGATGGCTGTATTTTTTTATTGTCTTTTGATGTTTGTTGTCAGTCAAATCTTACTTAGATTATAGCCTTCCTAAGTTCACAATGTTTAACTGTCAAAGAGATAATCAAAGAGAATATTTTTTTATGTATCTGTTTGTGTGAAGAGTTGTTATCATCTAAGTGGTTTAGGAGAAGGGTTATCCACCAGTCTTTTTACCTTCGTTATGTTACGAGCTATTGTTTTCAAAGTCTGCAATATAGAGTGATGTTTGAGAAGGGCTGTGTACCAGTCTATTTACCTTGTGTGAGGAACTATTATTGTCAAAGTCTGCACTAGAGTGGTATATGAGAGGGCTGTGACCCAGTCTATTGACCTTGTGTAAGGAACTACTATTGTCAAAGTCTGCACTAGAGTGGTATATGAGAGGGCTGTGTACCAGTCTATTTACCTTGTGTGAGGAGCTGTTATTGTCAAAGTTTGCACTAGAGTGGTATATGAGAGGGCTGTGTACCAGTCTATTTACCTTGTGTGAGGAGCTGTTATTGTCAAAGTCTGCACTAGAGTGGTATATGAGAGGGATTTTTACATGTCTATTTACCTTTTGTGAGGAGCTGTTTTCAAAGTCTGCACTAGAGGGAGTGTGGGTCAAAGCACCTGTATGTGTGGCGTGATGATCAATCTTGGGTTGACTCGGGTCGTGGTGTAATGGTTGAAAGTTTGGTGTGCTCTTGAACCCAGCCAGACTGTTATTAACTGTACACAGAAAATTCAATAAATTACACACATAGATTAAACAATGAAATAACATACAAATGTGGTCACAATACATTGACTACAGTGTATGATCTTCAGGTCCTTTAACTACCCTTTAGATATCAAGAGCAGTACACAGAAGCCCATCCTATTCTAATTGTTTAAATGTTAGACAAATTTTCTTGTGTAAAGTCAATACTGTTGTCAAAATTATAAAAATGACAATAAAACACAACCCTTCACTACTTGTACTGTACTTGTATAACAGTAGGCTTGTTTTTATGTTCTAAAACATTCCTCGCCCGAGGCCTGTTATCATTGCTTGTCCTTATCATTCAAACTAGTTAAAGACATTTTTTTTTTTTTTATAAATATGATTTAATATGAGGCCTCAACTGCAATAAAGGTTACTGTAAGAATGCTTAAATTGGATCAGTTAGTTTAACTACATTGTATGTACAGAATGATCTTAGTAAAGGTATGTATTACCATGGCCAAGGATGCATGAGGCCAAAGGTCAATTCAATGTTAAACATAGTTCTTGATTGTTTTTTTGTTTTTTTTAAATTCTCTCAACATTTTTAAGTACATTTGAATATTTAGTCCAAACC
Organism: Pododesmus macrochisma; assembly: GCA_032359645.1. Classification (NCBI taxonomy): domain Eukaryota; kingdom Metazoa; phylum Mollusca; class Bivalvia; order Pectinida; family Anomiidae; genus Pododesmus; species Pododesmus macrochisma. The sequence continues at coordinate 6,395 of JAUMGZ010128879.1, forward strand.
TATTCAGCTGTCACTCTTATGTTTTCAATCTATGGCACATTTTTAAAACACATTAGGAAAGTTCAGACTGTGTCAGCTGTCATTCCCAACAAATCTGTAACACTGAATGTTACATGTTACATCACCGACACCAGCAGATGTCACAGTGGAGAATGTCAGAAGAGTTCAACACATACAATATATATTACTAAATTTGAGTTCAATACATAACATGTTTACACAAGAATTATTTTAACATAAAATATATGCTGCTAAATCTATATGTTCATAATAAGCTAAATTTACCAGCTTGTGCGTGAGTGCATGAACCGTATATGTGTTATGTAAGTACCAATCCATGTACAAATCTATTTTAGGACTTATTATACATACATGTACTAGGTGTTTATAAAAACAGTTAAAATTAAACATTGCCTACATCTAAAAGCTAGATCATGTTGCCACAGGTGACAGCAAATCATCACTAGGTATTAATCAAAGCATACATAATGTGTACTTAAATCATATGTGTTTTGTAGCTTCTGAATATGTAAGAAGCAAATAAAATTCAGAATATGGCAGATAAGATGAGTAAGTTCAAATTATGTTTGTTGTCATAATTCTTGTGATATGTTTATTATTGATAAAATATGAAATCTTCTTCTACACACACACTACATTGTACAATTCAGGAAAACATTTCATAATCTAAAATTATAGATTTTAAATTTGATTCCAATTTACAATTCTTGCACTGAATAACGTCATGTAAAAGTCTCATAATTAATGTTTTACAATAAATCCCCTACACTTAGCATCCCCTAGCTACATGTACGCCACTACAAGTTTGACTAATTGCTTTCAGTGATAGTACAATATATAATGGGTTGGATGAACTACCCATTTACTTTATCACTGTATTCAATGCAGGAATAATTAACAAGTTGATATGCTATATAGTATACTGGGTTTGGTAAATATCATCTTTATTTACCATAATTAATCACTGGTAAGTAGTCTGTTTACATAGTATATAACAGGCTCCGCGAATATTGTTTTCAATTAGCGTTAATACGAGTGTGGATAATTTACGTCACTATCATGGAACTTGCAGTGCTAAAGAACAATATTTTCTAGTGCAAAGCCAAGTAAATAATTACTTTATGATGTTTATCATGCATGTACAAATGTAGACTGAAATCAGTTTGTTTATAAGCACTTAATATGTATATGTATAGGATATAACAGCTGCCATCATCAATAAGCATGACTGTTCTGTGAGCCTTCTTAAAGCTGTAATTGTCTCATTTATAGTTCAATGTATTTCAAAAAAATATATCTCATATATTACTATAATATGTAACTAAAAGGCATACTATTAATATTGATATATAATTATTGTAAGAAAAAAGTAAAACTCTCCATGATGGAGGGAAAATATATAAAATACATTGAGCTTCGTACATATATAGCAAAATGTCATGCAAATAAGCGACAGTGAATCTCTTTGTGGTCTGTAATCAATGTTTAGTTGTCGTTTAAATATATAATATATACTGTAAAGGAAAGCTGTTGCACTAAATTCTATACAAATCTGACTCACATTTTATCATGCAAGGAGAAACACTGTAGAAGTGAGGAAGTTTTATTTATTGATTATAATACTCTCAGTGTTATTAAAAAGGAACTTTTTCAAGGGTTGTGTGTTTGCTGTTGTACCTGTGAATCTATGCATGTGTCATTATAAAGAATCTTTTTACCCAGCCGCCTCAAACCCGATTATAAGACTTTAAAATCAGGTAATCTTCATGCTCACTACTAAGCACTCAGCATTTCAGGGTAGGAGAAGGACTGGTTGGCTCAGTGTCAGGATAATGTGACCGAGTGAATGTGTGTGGCGTACTATTTTAGAGAGGCATTTAGAGTGGCCATTGGTGCACATTGTATCAAGCAGACACTGACCTAAACATGCTGTTGTACCTGAGAATATTTGTATGTGTCATAATAAAGGACCTATTTTCAAGGGTCAATAATTTGCAGTTGTACCCAATAAATCTATAAGTTATACAATGTAAGTGAATGAACTACAGGCACTCCATACAAAACCTGTTCGATACAAATTACATGCTACCTTTAAACTGTGAATAACTGATTTGATAACCAAATACATGATGTACATTTCTTATATAAAATGATAAATTTTAAATTTTCATTATTTGCCGTCTCTCAGTTGACAGACAGCACTTATCTTCACATGAATTGACTTGTATCTAATGTCAACAAACTTTAATTTATCAGGGTTTCAGGTCTCAAATTTTAATAAATACGAGATTATCTTATCTCGCAAACACGAAGCTGACCCTGATGTTTTCCATATAAAGGATGCCGAGCACATGTCTCAACCGGATATTATAACTAGAGTTCAGGTATCCTATGTACTTTGTAACCAAGGTATCACCTTTAATAAAGAGTCACAAACAAAATCCTTGCATTAGAAGGGAATAAAAGTTGAAACAATTTGTTCACAAAAAATCTGCTTACTCTATATAATATATAGTCAGAAAATGATGAGACAACAAATGGGGTACAAAGAAACTGTTGAAATGTCAGATCCCCTATTAATGTTTCTGGTGTACTTTAGTTAAACTAAATCTGCTTATAGACTTCTATTCTATAGAATGGTATACCCTAATTTACCCTTGGAGTATCTTTAACTACATCTGCTAATAGACTTCTGTTCTATAGAATGGTATACCCTAATTTACCCTTGGAATATCTTTAACTACGTCTGCTTATAGACTTCTATTCTAGTGAATGGTATACCCTAATTTACCCTTGGATTTTCTTTAACTACGTCTGCTTATAGACTTCTATTCTATAGAATGGTATACCCTAATTAACCCTTTGATTATCTTTAACTACGTCTGCTTATAGACTTCTATTCTATAGAATGGTATACCCTCAATTACCCTTTGATTATCTTTAACTACGTCTGCTTATAGACTTCTATTCTATAGAATGAAATACCCTAATCTACCCTTGGAATATCTTTAACTATGTCTGCTTATAGACTTCTATTCTATAGAATGGTATACCCTAATTTACCCTTGGAATATCTTTAACTATGTCTGCTTATAGACTTCTATTCTATAGAATGGTATAACCTAATTTACCCTTGGAATATCTTTAACTACGTCTGCTTATAGACTTCTATTCTATAGAATGGTATACCCTAATTTACCCTTGGAATATCTTTAAACTTGTGCTTTATAGAATAGGAAATACTGTTTGGTTTTTTCTAGTCAACCAAAATTGAATAAAACATTTTTTTCAAGCTTAATTAAGTTTCAAATAGTCAGTATTTAGCACATGAATATATCTTTATTGACCTTAAAATAATTTTTCAGTTTTTTAATTCTGGAGGGCATGCCACACCCTCTAGTATCAATAAGCAGGGTCACAATAACTCTAAATTTGTTGTACATCTTTGGTAAGTACTTACTAGACAAAATTCATACGCAAGTTTAAAGATAGTGCATAATTTTAATAAAGCATTAAATGGCATTCTGATAATTCAGAAATATATGTACGTAATGTATTAATGATATACCATTGATATTAATTTCTGTATATATAATGTTTTATATCGGTCATGCTTTATATTTGTATACAATATATTATATACCATCGTCCTCGTTATCACTAGCTCCATTTGGAACATCGTGGACAACAATAACTTGTTCTTCTACTTCGATGTCTACAATCAAAATGTTTAAACCCTATTGTATCTTTGTAATTATGCATTTTATCTCAAAGATTACATATAAATTTTGTATCTTGATTTAAACAGAATTATGTGTAACCCAAAATAAATTATCTCTATAATTGTGTAATATTATATAAATCACTTAAAATATTTAATTTTATTTTGCTTTACATATTTTTATTTCCCGAGGAGTTCCTACTGCTACATATTTAACTTTTAACTGTTGTGATTTCTGGAAGTTCCTAGTTTATATACTAAATTGTAACTTTTGTGTTTCCTTAAGAAGTCCAGCATTAACTACATGTACCACTGTTTTGACAGCTCTCGCTTTACATTTCAAGTAACAATCTATAATTCCAGTTAGTAGACTGGTGTTATCAGTAGTCAGGTAATCAATTAGTAGACTGGTTACAGCTCCTCAGCATTTCACATGCACTGAAAATCAACCAAATACTATAAGTAATGGAGACTGGAGTCAGCTTCAGCAATCACTGGATGCGGTCTACACTGCAGTATTCTATCTAATTCTAGCTAATTATTTATGCACTAATATCTGATCTATCTACATTGAATCTTTTTTTTGAAAACAACAACAACAACAGTCTCTGAACCTTATATATTTGTTTTTACATCCGATCCAATTCGTTTTAAAACAAACAGGCAGCTTCTGATAACAGCATGCATGACTTACAGTGAATCCCATTTTTATTTTATTGTGGAAAAAATTCATCACATCTTAATATCTGATAAGGCGTGTAGTTACAGTACACATTAAATGTTTACTCTAAATTATTTGCAAACAAATCTTAAGTGTGATTTTATGCTCATCTATGGAAACTTTAAAGACAGAATTCATCATAAAAGAAATTATAAACAGCATCCTTGACAGTTACTCATACAAAGGAAGTACCAACTCATTTTACTTGACATATAAAATTACCAAATAATTTCTAACATTTATATCCTATAGCAAAGATACAGCCAATCAGAAGGCTTGTTGCAACAAGCAAATCAATAGCTAGCCAATCAAAACGTGTCTTGTATACTCATCATCAAAAGACTGCAGCAACTCGATGTGTAAGCGCCTATTGAAAAATAATTAAGCAACACCCATCAACCATTGATGACAATAGTAAACCTACTGATACAAATAAGATGGAGGAGACACTTCTGGGTAACTACTATTATAGAAGTCATTTAAAAGCAGATTTGATCTTTCTTTCATTGTTCATTAGAATATGTGATGCTAAAATCTTCCAAATGCAAAACAAATTTGTTTTTATCTAACCTAATACAAAGTATTTCAGGTATTGGCCTTCTCACCAATAGGATTTTAATACTTGTCATCACAAACATAATTTTAACAGGATTATCCACATGAAAACATGGATTTCCTCTTGGCGCTCAACTTTTGAAACTGTTCCTCTCAAGCGTAGTCCAGGCCAACAGACAGATATTTCAAATAAAATCTAACAATTTACTTTAAACATAGCTTAATAAAGTTTAAACATAAAGTTAAAACATAAAATTGATCTATTTACTTAAACATGGTTACAATAACTTGTACTATTGATTTAAAGCATAATTAATCTGACTTATCACATTAAGATTTTAGTTACCATATTACCTTAGTTTACAATATTGAAATTCTAGAGAAAAGTAGTTAATAAACAAAGTCTTAAGAGAACTTTCTTTTATTTTATGAGTTGAGAAGAACCACCATTTGTTTAAGAATGGTTAAAAGTCTCTAAGCTTATGATAGCACTTGCGTGTCAGTCTTTATAAAATGAGATTCACCGTTTAAACCTTGTACAACAGAAGGAACTGGGTATATAATGAAACTAAAAGATAAAATATAGTATAATAAAAGGCAAAAACCTGCGTGAGCCTGTATTGATCGGTCAAGTGTCCAGTCAATCCAACTCAGGACAGAATTTATTTTTACCCTGAAAACTAGCCTTTTTATGTTAATACACTATAGCTATATGGACTTGCTTTATAATCTGTAGTAAATATCTTCATAACAAGACATTACTTGCTTTTATAAACTTTAGCAAATATTTCTATTTCACGACAAAGAACTGAGTACTGAATACATATTTTGTATGTTTTTGAAGAAAAAAATTTACGTGATTTTGGATATTTCTTTCTTTCTTTCTTTAATATCAATATTTTTTTATTACTTAATTTGTTTTTAAGAGTTCTAGGATTGATATTGACACAAAACCTATCAATTTGGGTTTGGCTCGAAGCAAAACATGTTTTTACCACCAGGTAGCTCTAGTGTAGCGGCCATGGTGGGATGGTTGGAAGAGGCATGTTCTTCACCATGATGATCTGAAAAAGTTATTACTATGGTTACGTATAAACATTACCATGACCACAAAATAATTGAAATATAATAGGTCACAGAAGTCTATTTTTTATAACCAATCAAACACTTCAGAAACATTATTTAGTTTTGAATATATCTAGATCTAAAATTAAATAATGAATATATTAGCCGTCTGACGTCCTATTAGACATAAACATACAGACATATCACAGAACACAGAATACAGTTGTATCACACGAACTGATTAACACAGGACAACAGATACTTTTACTGGTAGTGTACGAATTCCCTTAATTACATTGACTGCAACTAATTTAAGTGCTATACTGTATGAATTCCCTTATTTATCTGAACTGTACCTAATTTAAGTGCTATACTGTATGAATTCCCTTAATTACCTTGACTACACCTAATTTAAGTGCATACTATATGAATTCCCTTAATTATCTTAACTGTACCTAATTTAAGTGCATTACTGTATGAATTCCCTTAATTACCTTGACTGCACCTAATTTAAGTGCTATACTCTATGAATTCCCTTAATTACCTTGACTGCACCTAATTTAAGTGCTATGCTGTATGAATTCCCTTAGTTACCTTAACTGTACCTAATTTAAGTGCTATACTGTATGAATTCCCTTAGTTATCTTAACTGTACCTAATTTAAGTGCTATACTGTATGAATTTCCTTAGTTATCTTAACTGCACCTAATTTAAGTGCTATACTGTATGAATTGCCTTAATTATCTTAACTGCACCTAATTTAAGTGCTATACTGTATGAATTCCCTTAGTTATCTTAACTGCACCTAATTTAAGTGCTATACTGTATGAATTGGCTTAATTATCTTAACTGCACCTAATTTAAGTGCTATACTGTATGAATTCCCTTAATTATCTTGAACGCACCTAATTTAAGTGCTATACTGTATGAATTCCCTTATTTATCTTAACTGCACCTAATTTAAGTGCTATACTGTATGAATTCCCTTAGTTATCTTGACTGCACCTAATTTAAGTGCTATACTGTATGAATTGCCTTAATTACCTTGACTGCACCTAATTTAAGTGCTATACTGTATGAATTCCCTTAGTTATCTTGACTGCACCTAATTTAAGTGCTATAATGTATGAATTCCCTTAATTACCTTGACTGCACCTAATTTAAGTGCTATACTGTATGAATTCCCTTAGTTATCTTGACTTCACCTAATTTAAGTGCTATACTGTATGAATTCCCTTAGTTATCTTGACTGCGCATAATTTAAGTGCTTAAGATTTTTTTTTTTTTTCATTGAATACTAAACATTTTAAATGTTAATTATTTAATTTGTCTTGGTCTGATATGAGCATTTTAATGTTTCAATAATATAAAATTCAAAGCTTCAACATCAACATGCTGTGACCATTTTTTTTTTATACTACTTTTGATTTTCCATCAGAGAAATTCTCACTGTGCTGTGTTAATCAGATATGTGTGAAAATTACACAAAAATAATACACAAATTACAAAATAAATACAAAAAACTTTACGCCAACAGATAGACCCATCACGACATCTGAGGAGGCATCTCCACTACTACAGCTGCATGGTTATATTCTGCGTACGACAGCTGTGAGAAATAAAACGTAGGATTAATACCTTCAGGTGGACTCTCCACTTCCTTACCATGGTGGTGCATATTTTTCGGCTCCGAATATTTTTTGCCGATGTCGGCCAGTGACCTGATGATTGGCAGGTGGTATTTGCTGCCCCCGTTTTCGTCGTGTTTGTGTTTTTGATTGTACTGATGCCTGTGTCGGAGAAGGAGAACATCACGACACTCATCCTGCCTGGTCTCTTCCAGCTGCTTAGAGGCGACCATATTGTCCAGCAATACATCTGTGTGTATAAGTATTTACAATTATTAGTGTATAACTGTGCATTAACCTTTCAGTGAGAATATAAGAAATAACATTCAAATGGACTAACAATTCCTTGATTTATGGTGTTTTGAGGTAATTCATTCCTTGAAACATTACACCGTAAAGAAGGCTGTTGGGTAATTTCATAATATGCATTTCAAAACCCTCCTTATCTTCTTATTGATAATATTAACTTCTTTACTCTCCTTGTTTATTTAGCCTTTTATCCCCTTTCATATAGGCTATATGAATGTTATATTATCAACCGTATAATGTGTCATTTTTTCTCTAGACAATATGTTCCTTCCCCCTCTCTCTCCCCCTCCTTCCTTTGCAAGACCATAGATGGGCAGTGTTGAATTGTGACAATAAGAACATGAGCGAAAGATAAATAATCTCTGCTAGTGCTAATCAATGTGGCCAATAACTTTGACCTTGAATATACTTACCTAAATCAACTGGCAGTCAAAACTTATATACCTCAGTAGTAACACATGACCTTGACCATACATACAAAACCTACAACCTATGGTATTCAACACTTTACCTCACTATATGCATGGCCTTGAACTTACCTATACTTACTACGACATCTGCCAGTCAAAACTATACCTAACTATATGACCTTGACCTTACATACATGTATACATATACACAACATCTGCCAGTCAACACTATACCTCACTATATGCATGGCCTTGACCTTACCTATACTTACTACAACATCTGCCAGTCAAAACTATACCTAACTATATGACCTTGACCTTACATACATGTATACATATATAAAACATCTGCCAGTCAAAACTATACCTAACTTTATGACCTTGACCTTACATACATTTATACATATATACAACATCTGCCAGTCAACACTATACCTCACTACATGCATGGCCTAGACCTTACATATACTTACCTACAACATCTGGTAGTGTGTTAGCTTCCATGTCAAAGATGACTGTGCCATTGAGAATGTTACACCGCAGTTCAAACAGGGAGTGTAGAGAAAGGGTTGCTACGTGGGGTTTCGACCATCTTTCTCCTCCTTCCTCCACATCCTCCTCAAACTTCACCCATCTGTAAAAACGTGACATGTTATAATTGTAAAGACAGCATGAATGTGTTCTGCATGACACCCTCTTTCTCTGATTCTTGTTATTAACTCATTCACCACTGGGTTTTGACAGTAGACAATGCCATTCATTGCTTTACTGAAGAATCTCAATATGACTTAAGGGGTCAATGTATTAAAGAAACTTGGAATTGTATTAGGATTCAATGAGGCAGACAATCAAAATCTGGAGAAAAAACAAAGCACTTTTAGAGTTCAACAAATAATATAAGGTATGTACAATTTAACAACAGCTGTATTAATTATCCTTTCTCTAACAATCAAATCAGTAAAAGCATTCCCTACATTAAACACTGGTAATTGGATGTATAAATAATATAAATATATATATAAATATATCAATATAGACTCCCTTAATTCAATTTAGTATTATCTAGCTTTGCAACAATAAATCTTAACGATTATAATTAAGCTTTAACAATGTTATATTTCAATCTTCATACAATGGGAACAATTGGAGGTGTGTCAACATCAGCAAATATTTCCAAACATTTTTACACCTAAATTCACAATAAAGCAGCCCCTCCCTTCCTCTTCCCGATTCAAGTGTAATTTTACTGCCTATTGTGTCTCTTTGTTTCCTTCCGTCTGCACTTCCTTAGTTTTCTTATCAATAGAGCATATTTAAAAATTCAGCTTTCAAAATACTTCAATGTCTTAGACGAAGTAATTTTTTTTTATATGTTTCAAAATTTACCTGGCCGTACCACCTTTTCAATTTAAGAAACTGTCTCTCACATTTTACTGCTATTCTACTTTAAACTAAAGTTTACCTGGCAGTTTCCTTCCATTCCATTTCTCCACTGTCTTTGTAGCAGAGTTCACCCATCTCACAGAAGACGTCATGGGCACGATGTTCATCGTCCTCCTCTTCTCCTAACAAGAACTGTACCCTCTGAGCTGGGGGAGTGGCTATCAAAAATAAGACACTAATTGTTACATTGATTTTGAAAGCTTTGGACATATTGCACAGTAATGGTGTCAATTCTCAAGACAAATTCTTACACTGATTTGGGTTGTTTTCGACCTATTGCACAGTATTGATGTCAATTATTGTGATCTCTGTGACTGCATAACAGAAAATATATTGTGACATTATGGTAAAGATTTACACAATAAGAATATATAGTTTGTGACATCTTGAATTCATAATGGGCTCCAATGGAATCAGCATCATTTTGATTTATTGTATAACAGTTAATGGTCTGATAAAACTTACAGATGCACACTAACAGTTTAACATTGACACTGACTTGGAGCATCTTCTCATCAACAAGTATTTTGTATATTAGTTATGCTGATTAATGGATTTATTAGATGATTGCATGGTCACTTACAGCAACCAACCAATGAATGGATCACAGATTTCATGATGGATTTTAGTCAGATTATAGATCAAATGTTGTTACTTTTAGTATTGAAGATGATTAAATACTGAACCTAGCTGATGCAATGGTATATAAACATTTCCTTATTTATATTTCATATGGCATATGATGAATTGCATTGTCAAGTTTAAATGCAAAACAAAAGTATAAGAAAAATACACTTCTTGCGTTGTCTGTTGCGTGTAGAAAATTAACCCTAAAGAACTCCCACCTTAGGCCAAAATAAAAATTAGGTTTGTTTGGCGTAACCCTGCCGTCCCTGTGAAAAAGTCCCCGACCCTCAAATTTTTTTGACAATTATT
>JAUMGZ010129101.1:0-11876 GCA_032359645.1 Pododesmus macrochisma
TTTTTTTTTTTTTTTTTTTTTTTTTTTTACAAAATGTACGTTTATATATACCTTCCAAGTGGATTTCTGCTGGCTGTTGACCCTTTCTATGATGGAGTCCCATTCTAATGTCATGGCCAAGCTTTCTGTTGGTGTTCTAAAGGGCTTGACATATGCTGCATTTACCAGGCAAATACCAAGCAGGCATAGCAAAGCACTCTCTGTCATCTTCATGTTTCTTCACTGAAACTACAAACAGAACTTGAGAAGATATGAACTACAATTAACATGACATGTACAAACTATATAATTATGCATTGTAACAATTTAAGGATACTGTATTGTTTGTGTGTGGATATATATATATATATGTCTTCATGATTTCTATCTTACTGTTAAATATATAATGTAGCTAAAATGACAGTGTAATTATTATAAGCTGTCATGATCAGTGTATGTTTCTGTAACTGTTGTTGCAAGAGTTAACGATGCATGATTTCTTTGTAATAGGTACTACAGCATCAACATTTCCTTCTTATGTAATTATATGTATATATATTAATACTAGTAGTTTTCAATGCCAAAAAATAAAAGATTCACAAAATTGCCCAAATCTTTGACCTTAGCTTTGAAAAATCCACTTAATTGCCAAAATGAATTGCATGATTAACGTTTTTCATATCTTTTTATTAAATAATATAATATGATATTTTACGTATACATGTATATACATAGTTATAAAACTGTACCTGTAGGTACAAAATGTATGCTGTATATATTTAATTACATGCATGTTTAACATTCATCATTTCATTTTCAAATTTTACAAGTGATTATAATGTTTTTATAAAAATTACTTTGTTCATACATGTCATTGTGTTAAATTGTAATTAAAATTGATTGCACATTTTATGAATGAATAAAAATTAAAACTATTTAATTGTCTAACTAAAAATAACAAAGTGACAAATGTAATGGATGCATGTGCTTTTCTCGTCACTTCTAGATCTGTTACCTTTTTATCAGGCTCAAGTTTTCCAGATGTGTCTTTAATGATTAGCTGTATAGCTATATATAGCAAATGATTCATCCTCACACGACCAAAACAACATCAATGAAAAAAGCTGATAAAACGACTTTAAGTTTAACTAATTCACAGTGCAAATATCCTGGAGCACTTATATAACATACTTGTACATCAATATGCGCCATGTATAACACAAATACCAGGAAAACTTCATATTTCTTTTATCAATTTTGTCTGAATAGAAGTACGTGTACAATTACTCATGATCACATTACCGTGCTTACAAAATATAAACAAGGTATAAATGATATGTAACAGTGCATGTCTTCATGAATATGAAGTGTATTTCACAAGATCATTTATGCAGTGATAAAAGGATTTATCAACTAGATCTTTCCTCTCCTGTTTAGTCACAATTAATACATTGGACCTTTATGATATATGTACATGTGAACGTAGTCCGCACATCCTCATAAGCAAGTTATGGTATGGGGTAAACAGAAATTCTTATATCGAATACACACTTTTCTAGTAAACATATGTGATTTAATGAGTTTTTTATATGTACATGAACAAGAGGTCCATTGGGCCTTAAAATGTCCATCTGGATTAAATGGACTTATATGTAAATTTTTGGCATTTGAAAACTTTTGACCCTAGCTAGGGTTATGTGTGTTGAACTTTGACCTCAAAATGTGTAACCTTTTTTTGACACCAGGGTCACGCCTTGAACAAACTTGGTTCTCCATGCCCTAAAGTTACGACATACCAAAACATTAGGCTCTAGGACTTCTATATATAGCTAGTTGATTAGAAGAAGATTTTTGAAGTTGTTACATTTTCCCCCTTTTGGTCCCCTAGGGGCCCAGCCCCTTTATTTGAATATATCTGAATCCCCTTCCCCTAGTAATACTTCCTACCAATTTTGGATAAAATTGGTCCTGTGGTTTAGGAGAAGAAGTCGAAAATGTGAAATATTTACAACAGACGACAGACAGGATTTGTGTAAGAAAAGTCCACCTAAGACCTTTGATCCAGTTGGACTAAAAAATACTATCCTAGATTCCTACACAATAATGCAACCTACTTCATTCATAGTTCATACAGATCCTTAGAAGTGAAATTCAAGCACTTTTCAAGCACTTATTTACCATTTTTTCAAGCACTTTTCAAGCAGTTTTAAGAAATTCTTAACAAAAAAATAAATTTTCAGGATTCTTTGTTTCACTTATTTTAATGCATATAATATATATAATGCACCACTGATTATTATCTGCATTAAATACAAAAATAAAAATGTAACTGTTGACAAGACAACAGTATCGATATCAGAGACATTAAGTTGTAAATAGTCGTTAGTGACTGCATAAGTTGTTTGTTGTTTTTATTGTCGTGAGATGAGATTGATCCAAAGATGTCACAGTACGGTATATAAATTAACCTTATCTCTTACATGAACATATATATTTATTATACCTCATGATCACTTATCTAAGTACACTTTAGATTGGTTCATTTACCAACACTTGACATTAGACAACCCTGTTATTTACCGGGCGACAACCTCCGCCCTTCTGTAACCTTCGTATGGGAGACAACTTGTTACTGCAAATCAAGGTGTCATCTGGTGAAAAATGGAGGTCACAGCTGACTGATGTGTTAACACTGCCGTGAAACAATTTGGCAGCTGTACTGATCATGATGTGCCGTGGATATCGCCAAAATTTTAGGTGCGAAAGGTGCACAAATTACGAAGATTGTTACAAAAGTAGCAATGAATTGTTTGACAAAATACTTGTTGGAGAGATTGACAACTGGATTTTAATAAATTAGGCCTACGCTCGGGAGCGACTGACAGTCTTGCTGATATCATTCCTTGCTGACGTAATAAAGATTTTTCAGACCTTAATAAATTTATGAAATTTACACAAAAGCCTTGTTTTTTTCAGTTAAATAAAAAAAAATATTGCCCTCTCATGATCAGTATCTGAACACCCAGAATACTTCACCCTCAGAATATATTTGTTAACCCTTTTTCCTAGGGTGACAATTCTGGGTGTTCACATAACTGATGAGAGGGCAATAATTGTTGAATATATATATCCATCAGGGATTTTTCTAGGGTGTTTTCGGTCCCATTCCCAATTAGATATTTAGGCAATATTTTTCCCAATTTATGTCAGAAAATTTTCAATTTAAAAAAAAAAGAAAATTATCATGTTTTGTTGACCGTAAATATTCTAACGCTTTGTTTGTTGTTTGCTTATTGTCCGATCAACAGCTAAGGTCATTTAGGGACATGCCAGTTTTACTGGTGGAGGAAATGCAGTCCAGTGTCTTGGACGATCCCAGACCGAGCAATGTTCAAACAGGTCAAAACAAGAAAATCGCACTTTGAAATTATTATTCATACATATAACAAACACCTTTGTTGACTTGTTGAATTCCCCCAAAATCTCAATTCATGTGATTTAAAATTCCCAATTTGATGCCCAAAGCTGATTACCAAAAATCTTTAAAAAAACAAATTTGCGAACAAATTTTTCTTATTTTGGACAGTTTTTGGACGGGTTGGTAAAACTTAACATAATAACATTTAACTGTTTCACATCTAGGAAATGAACTGTTTCACAATTGCGCGATTTCAGTGCGCAATCAAATTCACCATGATCTGTTTCCGGAGTATCTCTGTATTTCGGACAGGCTTTGGACGGGTTGGTAATAGTTTAACTGTTTCACAACTATCCCATTAACTGTTTCACAGATGCGCAATTTCAGTGTGCAATAGATTTTCCCATGGCGTGCCTCACAAGCGTTTTCTATTTCTTTTTTTAATTTTTTAAATGGAATAAATGCTAATCATTTCTTGTTTAAAAAGATTGTTGGCATTCACTAAATTATTTATGATTTAATTATATTATTAGGTAATAAAAAAGTTATTTCATAGGTGCTTGGGAAACAGTACAAATATTGTCTCGATGTACTAGGGAAGTCCTGGGGAACTGTTGTTGGAGGCCTCTCTGCCCCAAACACCCATGAAATGACTGCATTAAGGGTCATGATAATAGCTTTCACAGAAGATAGCACACTGGAATATATGAGCATTCTTTTAGAGTGTTTACAAACTGAATGACATTCAGTACAGAGGTACAACTTAAATTTACAGGTAGCATTTACACTTAATTCCTTTAACACAGGGATCACCCTGGGTTTCAATTTCAAGGGGATAATTCTCCCGTAAATTTCATGAGAAGGGGCTTTTTCGAATGTGGGCGAGATATTTTTGAGAATTATGAGTTATGTTAGAAGCAGTGTACGTGAAATAGATCCAAACCAGCTCTAAATATTGATAATTCAGATAATAGCTACTGCAAACTTTAGACCACTATATCTAGCATGTCTAGCAGATCTGTAAACATGTTGTTCTTGTAAATAATTTATTAGAGTAAGAAAAGGAATTGAGGTGCTCTTTAAGCATATCTTTGATTAATGTATTATTAATGTATATTTAAACAGATACAGGTAAAAAACAGGTAGATCTACGTGTGGGTGAAATTTTCAAATATTATCGTCTTTCGTTGAGCAAATTGTCTTATAATTTAAATGATTTAAGTATAAAATAAATACACCATTTATCTGTCAGTATTCAAGATAAACTAATATATGTTTCTCTGATAATAATATAATATTATATTTCACTATGACCAAAATACAGGTTTGGTGTACCTGAGGCTGTCGATGTTGCCGGTCAAAATCGTCAGCTCTGTGCCCGACTTCGAAATTTGCATGATGAAATGCGATATATTAGTAGATAAATTTACAGTTAAAATTGCCAAAATTAATGGCTTTTATGATAATTCTTCATGTGCAAAGCAATCATTGATGAAATGAAATCTTCATAAACAGCAAAGATAACAAGGAGCAAGTTCGTCACTATGACTGACATTTGCCATATTTTGACATTTTGACAGTTGAAGTTATTGCGTGCCCACAAACTTATTTTTATTGCCTAGAAAATATTTACCGATTACTTTATCAGGTAATGTTTTATTAAGATTTCTTGAAATAACATCAAAAACAGTAATGCTCACATCCTAGTTGAAGACAAAACGTACGCGTCTCTCAGTTCTAATAGAGTAGGAAAATGAACGTCCCCATTTTAGAACAGTCAGTGGATTTTCCCCGAAAGAACAGGTTATTTTTAGATTCGAAACAGGCTACTTTTAACTGACCAATAAGATTAGTAAGTCTAAGTCATGTGTGAATATATACAACTATCAAAAGTGCATTCACCGTCAACAACACAGTCTGACATGATATCAGTTTTTATGTTAAAATCCATGCGTCTAGAAAGTATGCGATACACAGACAAAGAGCATGAGATATTTTATCCCATTTAGAGAAATAAAGTGCAATATTTCTGAAAAAGGGGGGTAAAAATCGCAATATTGCGGCCCAGATCAGTGATCCCTGTAACAGTGGCAGTGATTTAAATACCCATCTATTTAAATCACTGACAATGGTGAACACTACTCAGCTGTAAACATTCTAAAAGTTAATAAGATTTTACTACTAAAAAAGTAAAGGTCATAAGCTGGAAAGAACAATTAACTCAAAATGAAAAATTACTGCGTATATATTTATTAGTCATGTACGATGGTGTGATGAAATTGTGCGCACCTAAGCCTTTTACAGGCCCAGTAAACAATCATGCAAGCCCAGAAATGTGTCATGATAAACAGGAATGAATAACAATAAATGCTGTATAAAATAAGTAAACAATTGTGTACTGTATGTCTCACATCTATAGCTACTTATCAATACAGGGACATTTATAAATACTCAACTACTGTTTTCAAGACGTTGACGCCCATGTTGCAATTGTGTGCATGTCTTTGAAAAAGTTTTTCAAACTTCAATCTTATTTCATTATTTACAAAGGAATTTGTTATACAGTGAGTATTGATTAGCCCAATGGCGAAAATAATTAACTTTTTTCATGATCTTCCACAATGGTTGATTGACAGCAGTTGGGACTTGCGAGAAAAGTGCATGTGTTATTGTTAACATGTGTAAATATATTGTTCAAATTGACAATCTGGGCTACTTATGGTTCGTTATGGATTTAAATTGTGGCACTCACCTGTTATGCAGGAAAAACAACACTTTTACCTATTTAGGGGTCTTAGTTTGGCCCTGGAAACATGTTTTGGAGCTTCTTTTTTTATGGAAATGGCGTAATTTTTGCGCTGCGCAAAATTACAACATGAGCACAATTGCAACAACTGGCTGTATATCTTGAATAATTTTTCTACACGATAGAACTTTTTTTGTATAATGATATTTGGTTACTCATGAGTAATGATATAGTGAATATGAAGCACCTGTACGTTGTTTTCACAAAATTTTAGTAGGGTGTTCGTGTATAATAAAGTATTATGTTGCTTGTGATTATAGCTAAATGAAACTTTTGCTTCGAGTGTGTAGACAATATGTCAATAAAACACAATTTAGACTAACGTTATAGCTAATATCTTTTTATTTGCAAGAATTGTTCTACCGTGCATACCAAGTTATTTTTAAGCGTATTTCGTTTCTACAATAATGTACAGCTGTTTTATCAACATATTCACAAAAAACATGTAAAGATAGAAATTTTGATATATAACATGCCACATCTTTTACTATTTTTCTGACCGGAATACATGTTTATAAACTTGTCTCCTTTTTACTGTTTACACGACGCCTCGAGCTCTCTATTGGCAGTATATTGCCCCTTGTCGTGTCTTCCGCATTTGAATCTCTAGTATGAGCTTTAGCAGTGAAGTAAATACCCAGTATACAAGTCACTGGCTTTAGCTACAATATCAATACACATTAGATATACGTACCACTATACCTTGTTTATCTCAGATAAGTCAGATAAGATATTTGTTAAAGTTGTTTTGAATAAAGGCCTTGTGACAAGCCAGTTGCTGTAATCTGGTTATGTCACGGGACTCTGCACCGCGTGACTGTCACATGCTGCAAACTTCCTGTTTTACCTAGAGGGACATTATGCGCGGGAAAGTTTGACTTTTCAACTCTATAGATAAAAGTTATCTGACAGAAGTAGAACGTTACACGTTAGTATTGTGACCTGCTTTTTGCTTATAGCGGAGTCAATTATTTTTGGTCAATTAAAAATTCCGGCGCTGTACTTGACCTGGGAGGAATACGATTAAAATTAAATTTAACGTATTCCTCCCAGACTTGACAAATATTATTTACAATATAATCGGTATCGTGACAACCTGAAACTTTTATTACTAACATATTGAAAGTACCTGAATCAACGTAAAACATTCGGTAAGTTTTATAGAAGATACCCGGAGATCCTTTTGAATATGGCGCAATCAGTATAATAATTATATAGTATGTAACTAGAGGCATGTCACAGCCCAAATGTTATGGAGATTTTGTTTACAAGCTTAGTAGGATTAAAAACAACCATAACATATTTTCCATTGCTACTAAAGGTGTTAGAAAATTTCTCAAACGTAGCTACATTGTATAATCCTAGAGTATTGGGTCCATTTACCACCTCTTATACTACTGGGACTCGATAAAGGGCTCCAGCTGAAAGCTCTATAATTGGTCCTGGTATCTGCCCTTCTTGTTGTTAATTGGACATCGCGTTGTCTATTATTTCTGAACTCACACTGGCGTAATGATAGATACTTTAACCACCTTTTTTTAGGTTTTCCCACTGACAAAGAACTGGGTGAGTGTTTGCTCTCCCGTGGTAGTTTAACGTCTTCAGCGTACCGTAGTGGCCATTAGAAGGCAATGGGAGTTGGCTCAGTTGTACCTCTGCGAGCACACCGATTATTCAGTCATCAATGTCACTTTTCATATACTTAACTCCATGTGGAATCTACGGATCTACCGTGTATTAGCCTTATGCTGCTTGATTACGTCCAATGACCGTGTTTCCAATTGCCTTTTGTAAACAGTCATGTAAATAAGTTTTGCTCTTTTAGATTTTTATGGACAATTCATTTGGACGGTTTGTTGTTGAGATGATTGACAGCGCTGTGAAGTGTATTTATTAATTTTGTAAATGTATTTTTATACTTAAAGACTTCTTGTCTCAAGCGGGAAGTGGGAAATGGGAAGGTTGAGGCATCGGATCACTAATCTGTTTAACCACACCACGTACCTGGTTTCGTGCTGCTTGGCCGTACTAAGTCGGCCCGCATGGATAACTAATCTATGGGATTGTTGTGACGTCGATTAATTTTGTTGTGTTCTGGTGCTGGGCTATTGTTGGTGTGTCAATGTCTCTCGTTCTGTTGATTCCATTCATCCTGGTTTTTTTTTTTTGCAACATGGGTACCCCATGAAAATGGAGTGAAGTCACAGTATGCGAAAGGGTATTATAAATATAAACATGTACACTCAAAGAAGCTTTTACACCCCCTTCCCAATTTGCATGGCTCTCTAGTCGGTTGATTCGTCTATTGTTAGTTTGCCAATATTCTTTGTTCTGTTCATATAGATAACACATGTACCGAGATGTGGTAGAAAGAAGTTGGTTTTTTATATATTTCCAGCATGACCCAGTGGTTATATCTAGAGGTAACCCGGACACAGTGGGTACACCTAGAAGTAACCCGGAGACAGTGGGTGCATCAAGAAGTAACCCGGCCACAGTGGGTACATCAAGACGTATAAAGTACCCCGGACCAATTCAGAAGGAGCCAAAGACCACTTTATCATGAAAAGTGAGGACTTTGAGTAAATTCTCCCTTTAATTTTATAACGTCATTTCCAACAGAAACGTCTTTTTCCTTGAAAATCGTAAGTTTTTCCAATGAGCACTAGGTATTTTTTTATTTTTCAAAATAAGGAAATGTTAATGAGGTGTAAAGTTCTAAAAAAGACGGATAAAACATTTATTTGTATGTTCACGCATTTATGACACCCCTGTAGCAGCGATATGTATTTTTTCTTAATGAATTTATTTTAGTGCTTACTACGCATGTAACATATTTTAGTCACAATATTCATACTTTCCTCGTGCTATTAATGCTGGTTGACAATAAGATTCAAAGGAAAACAACTTTTTCCACAAATTGATCTTTATAAAGTACATTTTTTGAAAAGTATATCTGAATGAACTTTCGTTTGATTTTGCTTCGTTTCATGTGCTTTGACAATAACGCTGATTGACACAAGAAATCGCTTTGCTTTCATGAATACAACAAGACACGGAATCAAAACAGAAAGGTCGAGTGGTGTGGCAATAACCAGCTATGATGGGTTAACTTTTCATAAACTATTCATTAAATCAATATCTCAAAATAACTGACAAACATTAAGTTTTTCTTATTCTAAAAATAAGTTGAGTTTATTTCAATTTATTTCCAATGCTGTTCGAGTGTTATCAACTTTCTCACTTTTCTACTAGAGTACATGTGAACCGAGGCACGAATCACACAATTAGTAAGCTAGCTTGTCTGCTATTTGTACACCTCACTGAAGAATTCTGAGACGAAATCTTGCACTATTGCTTTATCAGGTATAGTCGCTATCATTCCATACATTGCTGCCGTTCCTTTCTTCGCCAGGGATTTGTTTGCCTGTATATATAATAGACATAATATAGAATAACATATTGAACAGCTTATTTTATTGGTATTCAACGCCACTTCAAGAATATTTCACTAATAATATCACTACAAAAGACCAAAGGTGGAAAACCTAGTGATAGTACAGGAAGTGGAGCGACAAAAGGACGGGAAAGTTCAATAGTAAGGATAGTACAGGAAAAGGATTAACACACACAACGGCTTAGGGGCCATCAATAATTGTCACAACTTTGTCCTAAGTCTGCAAACAGCACGACAGGGGGAGGGGGTTTGTTTGTCATCATTTATTTTGCACGCTTAAAGTTCTGGAAATCACAACTTTTCAAAATCTGGAATCTGGCTCCTTTCTGTTTCTTATATTGTGTTCTAAAACTCATTCGCCAGTGCATTTGATCATGACCTTGTTTACATTATTTGAGAAATGGCACAACAACTAACATTTGTATTAAGAGATTTATAATTAGTTTTTAATTATAAAAGTACCCACTAGGCAATATTAAAAAAACAAGTGAAATATGTGTATATAAATAGCATAAACCACGGTATAATAAAGGATTATATATACTTTAGCAGGGGGTAGGGGGGTTTAGAAAAGAGTTCTAGTCTAGACTTTAAAAAAGGATGATAATTATGGATGGCCCCTTAACCTCTTACTCTCTAATTGGACTTTCTATTGGAATCTTTGTCATGTCAGGATTTCCCCTGCACAGGACCGCCAGCTTATAGCGCCCACACCGGAAAACATGCCGATCTAATGATCTAATTAGTTCGGCCTCTACCTTCAACCTGTCTGACTTGGGTGACCCTACCAGGAACATAAGCTTCTACCAGCACATTCAATTTTCCAGGTTATAGAGGCACTCAACTTATATATTTCAAAATGCATAGATCCTTTAAAAACAAGTTTCACCATGTTTTAACAATTATTAATTAGAAAAGTGTGTTTTTTTTAAAAAAAAAAATCAATTTGGGCAGTTTCTTATCAGTAATAACATAAAAATTAAAATAGAAATATATTAACATATTGTTGATTACGGGGATATTTTTTTAATGTCTCAGCATTCTCACTAATGTACATGCAGTATAAACAATGCAACACCCGAACACTTACCTTGACCTCCTGTGTAGCCTCCGCCAAGTCTTTAAGTAGATCATCGGACGAGGGGATAAGATGGGGTAATATGGATAGATGAAGACAGCTAGGATTCTGTTGCCTCTCCATTACCCAGCCTACAAGTAATAAATACTTCAGACTTGAACTTCATACCCAGAACACAATAATTTATTGAGGTCGTATTGTATTGGGCTCAGGTGAGCTAACAAACAACTGTTCACGGAAACTCTTAAAATCTTAATTGGTGAACAGAAATTATAAGGAATACACAAGGCAGTCACAAGGTGTTCACTGAAAAAGGAGTGCAATCCATTAACATTTCTATAAATGACCCGTGGAGGCAAAGTACATCAAAATTGTAAATATTTCCGATCGCCTCACCGCACATCGAATCTGTATGACCACACAGTCATCATCGCCAGTGTTACAAATTACTATCATCATTGATACAACATCGACGACAATATTATGATATTAATCCCAAATGCCTAAACGATATAATAACAAAATAACAATTTACAACAAAAATTTAATCAGAAAGTACCATTGTTTCCCATGACGTCGGCGACAGCTTGTATATCTATGTCCGGGTCGCTAGATCCCACAGAGAAACACGTCATTACAGGATCTCCTAGAATGTAAAGTCCCTGGAAATATAAAACACAGTACACACAAAGTAAAAACCAATATCGGAGAAAGTTAAGTACCTGCAAGAAGAAGGTCTAGTCTAGATTTATTCACTTTTAGGGGGCAGATTATCCTTTCACTCGAACTCGAGACGATTGTTTGGTCGTTTGAGCACGGCAAACTCTTGTTTTCACAAACCTTGAGATTGGATTATTTGGTACTGTAACAAATGTTTTACACGAGACGGGCCAAAATAATGATAAAAGTGATGAAAAGCCACACTGCGCATTAGTTGATTTGTTTATATTTTTGGGAGAGGGGCACCCGGCGTGACCCCCAGTGAAAATTTAACCAAAACCACTATATTTCCCCCTGAAAATCAAGCCGAACTTGTCCCTGCACTTACTAGAAGCATAAAAGCAAACCCCATGTGGCCTTACCAATTGTCTCATGCGCCTCTTAACATAAATCCTGGATCTGCCCCTGTTGTGTGAGA
>JAUMGZ010129212.1:0-17200 GCA_032359645.1 Pododesmus macrochisma
AAGCGAAACCAGGTGCTCGCGATATGGTAAGCGTTTCCTGCTACACATGTGCCACCCGCCGCGATGCCTCCGTGACATTCCGGTGTATGGTAACCTTATCCATCCATTGAAGTCTTGGTGGTAATTACACAGCCGGTTATTTGATGGCTTAACTTTATTGTTCTCATCATAAAAAGGCAGCACTGGATCGCGTTAACTCAGTTTCTGTATAATGTGACGACATTGTTAGACTAAAACAGAGGAGTTAATGCTGGAGTACGATGCACCAACACATGGGAGTTAATATTGGAATTGAATTGACGTAGCCAATACTACAAGGTATGTCTACACCAAAGGGCGCCGCTGTTTGCTCTATCCAAGATTTCGCCTGTGAAAAAGTCGTGCCACGTTTTCATTGGTAGCTTCTTTCAGTTGATGTTTTGGGTGTTTACTGGTGAATTATTGATACTTGAGAAAAAAACATCGTTTTTATATCCTGAAAACTATTTGATAACAAAATCTGTCAGGTCTCAGAAGACTGGTTTCCGGGTACAACTCAAAACGGGTATTTTACGGGCGGAAAAGCAATGGTAGGGCATCTGTTTTTTTCTTTGGATTTTAAGTCTTCTATGGGCAATCTTTCATAAACGGGAAGAAAACAAAGTGATATTGTAAAGTTTTTATGTGAGAACATCACAAAAATTGAAATTTTATCATAATTATATAGTGCATGGATAGGTTAAGTCATCCAATAAGTATTTCCAAAGTTCACCGGAAGTGCCCAATATAACACAACCATCTCTCGATTGCTTCTCAGCCTAATCACAGTGTTTCCTCTATTTGTGATGGCTTCTATCTGTCTAGTGAAATAATGTAGATGTTTGACAAAGATTTGACCACATAAGAAATATTGGCTACCGCAGACAGGCAGACAACATCGCACAAATCCCACTGCATGTTTTATATCGATTCGCCTTGTAAACAAGGGATATCTGAAATGAAATCTTAATATATCGGATTGGTACGAACATTTCTGCCATTATAATTATCAAAGCGCATGCGCGCGGTAAAATCGCAACGAGCACGCACGTCAGCTATGCTATGCTGAGAAATTGTCACGACATCTATCAACTTACGAGCAGGGAAGATTTCATGCGACTCCGATCAAATATCAGGCTCGCGCTGACGCTTGATTTGCCGATATCGATTTTACGTTTGTAGCGTATGGGCGGTAAATGTTTAGAGGCAAAGAGCCGCACAAAGAAGCACACACGCAGACATACATTTCAATGAGGGGGTTTTATTGTCTCTGAGACAAGCACGCAATCCCGCCATGTAGTATCATTCCATCTAAAACGTGGATGCTTGAAAGCCACGTGGTATTTATTTTACTGAAACTATTACAACGTTCTGTAAGGGGCAGAGAAGAGCGGAGTAAAACTGGATGTGACGCTGATTCTTTTGAAGAAAAAAACCCCATCTTTCACGGAACAGTATCACTCTGGCATTAGTTGGCAGAAGCAGGACAAGTTTTACTCAATTTTAGGGTGTTTTGTGATAAAATTTTCACGTTTACAAATTCGCAATGCGAAACTCGTTGACAGATTGACCGCGGTGGACACAGTATGTATGGACAGTATCATGAGATGAACTTAGCATGGTCAGCATTTTAAGGTGGACATAGTATTGTCAGTACTAAGAAGGAGTTCCGTAGTGAACGTATCGCTGTGAGTACATTTCAATGCCATTTCTTCACATGATTTGGAGCCGATAATTGATGAAGACATTCTCGAAATGAATGTTTTTGGATTTTCGTATGTGCCAATACACTGGAGCATTTCAACAGGAAAAACTAAAGAGTATTCCTAGCTGCTTCCAAGAACATAACTCGAAAACTTGAAGCTTTGAATTCGAAAACAACTTACTCGAATTGTTTTGTTTTATTAAGTTGTATTCCTATCTGCGTCCTTGAACAAACTCGACAACTTGAAGCTTTGAATTCGAAAACAACTTTCTTGAATAGCTGTATATTTGTATTTTGTTCCCGTTTCGCATGCTTACAAAATAGTTTTCAAGGATTCTCTAATGTTAATGCACGCAAGACAATATGTAAGTGGATAAATCAATATGTTATCCTATACATTTAGGAATACGATTTACGCATGTTGACCTTCTGACTGGAAGCGGAAAAAATTAGTTGCAGCTTTAAGGAAACATCAGTTGCGGTAAGTAGTAAACAGGTCTCCGTAGTATGTAGGTAGGTATTTATAATAAAGCTACAACATATTCGACAGACATATAATTTTAATTGCTGAAAAGTGATTCTAAGTTCAAGTTCTATTTCTTTATTACTCTCTAACACCCCAAAAGTGTGTACCAAGATTTAGTTCGAGGTTTTTCATATTCTGCGAGGAAATCATTTAAGAAATTGTATATGATTTACTTTTTAACATTCATTAAAAACACAACAAATGAATCCATGCTGCACGATTACACGGAAATACGTCCACAATAAATATTATATTTTATGTATTCTTAGTGATGTTAGTTTAGTTTGTTTTTATTCATTTTAAAACCAAATTTTAATAGCAAAATCTACGTCAAAAATACGACAGCAATAACGGACAAGCGCAAAAACGATTAAGCTGTTCGAACTTATGATATACCAATACAATAGTAGATAGTGTCTAAAGCTGAAATTGCACCTTCAATCTAGAAAGTCCTTTATGTCGACCATTTTTGCTAGTTTGGATGTACCAGAAACTTTATAGCGCAGTATTTCATCAACAGTTATTCATGCAGTTATATTGTTTGCGAGAAAAACTAAATTCAATTTTGTTTTGAACTTATTATAAATTAGTACATGAATAAAAAAAGTGATTAAAAAGGTTTTTTTGGCAATTTGTTTTGATCGGCTAATTTAAATATAACTTTTATGGATTGTTTGCAAAACGCTTTCTGTGAAACTGGTGATCTTTAAATAATCCTTAACATTATTTGATCATTTTTTTCTCAACGAAATAAGCATTAA
The DNA here is from genome assembly GCA_032359645.1 of Pododesmus macrochisma. NCBI lineage: Eukaryota > Metazoa > Mollusca > Bivalvia > Pectinida > Anomiidae > Pododesmus > Pododesmus macrochisma. The sequence goes on from JAUMGZ010129212.1 coordinate 3,011, forward strand.
ACATCTGTTTGCCATTACAATAATTATCCAACCAAATGTGATGCACTTAATTTTTCTATTAACTAATAAACCAACAAAAATAGGAAACAAATATTATAAATGTGATCGACTTGAACATTTGCTACATGTATATAAGTCACGTTTCTTGCTTTCATTAAAGGATATACTTACGAATAAAAAATAAGTTTTCTTAATAAAATTAAAGTCGTGATTTTCATTCGAGAACTTTGTTTTAATCAAAATAAAATGATACAAAAACTACAACTGAAAACGATTGCACGGAATGTATACGAATAAAACCAAAATGAAATGAGCCGATGAAATAAAGTTATACAATGTCATGTATAAAAACTGTCAGAAAGATGATAAACACCATGACATGTCATAACAAACTTTGAATATTCATGACATTATAATGCATAAAGTATTTAATGGCTGAATATTCATGACCCCGAGTACCCGTGCCTTCGTAATGCATGAAGTAGTTAAAACGCTTAGGACTTGTACTTATCATACGACAATCTACAACTTTACCAACCTGAAAACCACGAAGTCGCTTAGAAATCTATAAACATCAAGTCGCTTATGATCATAACAACTTTCTATAAATAGAAGAAAAGTATCCCTGACGTCACGACAACCACAATAATCACGCGAGAGGTGACGGACACTGACTTTCGTCTTTGACTGGGTGCATTAATAAAAGCCGATGAAACCGGAACACTAATTGCGTCAACATGTAACGGATTTCTTTGACGTCTGAATTGCGTTGCATGACTGCCCTTCCAATTTGCAATTTAGTATGGTTCAAATCGATGGACTCAAGTTCTACATCCTTTTCAGCCATTACTTTCTCGTATATTACAAGATACTGTCGTCAGAGGTAGAGATTGTACGCTTACATTTAATTACGCAGTGCATGATTCTAAATTTCTCAGAACTAGTTGTACAATTATTTAAGACAAATATTTCTAAAACATCTCACTGGTGCGACATTTCTCAGAAATAGTTGTACATTTATTTAAGCCATATTGCTAAAGCATCCTACTGGTGCGAAATTTCTCAGAAATAGTTGTACTTTTATTTAAGCCATATTTCTAAATCATCCCACTTATTCTAAATTTCTCAGAAATAGTTGTACATTTATTTAAAACAAATATTTCTTAAACATCCCACTTATTCTAAATTTCTCAGAAATAGTTGCACGGCTGTTTGAGCCAAACATTTAAAAAGCACCTTGTGTTGATTATTATTTATTGATGTTACGTAAACCAAAGAGGTTTCGGTTGGATTAACTAAACTAATAAAAATACCTTCAAAATATGACTCCATAATTGTTGCGCGTGCGTGAATTAGTGGCTTCGTTGACTCTCCTTTTTGTTTTTTTAAATGCCTCAATTTTAAGTAAACGCTTTACGTGAATTTTACGCGTCATTTAATTATGTAAAGTTGATAAATGAGACCAAAATTTGAAAAAACAAAATTAATAGAAATATTATAACACATTATAATAAAGTTAATGATAAAAGATTCCTTTTTTAAGGATTCACATTCAATGTTTTTTGTCAGATGTAACCTGGAACCTTATTGGCAGCTTTTTCTTATCTAAAACATTTTTTACAAGTTTTGTCATCAAATACATACTTCAAGGGCCGTAGCCTTCGGTATTGGGGGTGAATATCGCAATAGTGCCCCAGAAATTTTTCAATTTCCGGCAAATGTATAAATATATGTATGCAGCAAAGAAAACAAATCATGTCTTGCCCCCAAGTGGTTTTCCCCAGGCTACGGCACTGATTTTCCCCTTATATACTGTTGCGTATTAACAATAAGTCTAAATATTAGCCACAATATAGCAATGGTTTTATCTTCCGGAAAGTCTGTCGTGTGCCCACTGTGTGTTATCACGGACAGCTGTAAGGAATATGAAATTGTAGCGCATTAATCCATCACTACATATCGACCGACAGTGTTATAATGTCCGGCATGTAATGCGAATCCGACACATTCGATTATGAGTAGCGTTCAGTCAACAAAATAACAGAACAAAAACAGCTGATAACACGCACACATCGAAAATATTAGTCAATTAAGCAGAGAAAATTTTAGTAGTTTGTCATTTTGATATTTCTTTATATCATTTGTGTTTATGCTTTGCGGATTATTTTTACACGTGTATAATTTGTTGGTTTCTTTGTTGTAATAATATATAGTGCTATATATTTATCAGGTTTCGTTTCGTTTGTTATACGCATTTACGCAAGTCAGCAATTTTAATCAATTCTAACCGGAAGGAGACAAATTGAAATTATTTATCATGCGTCTGAAGCTCATAAAACACGTTATACTGACCATATACAAGGCTTGAGACGACTTACAAAATCGTGGACTTTACCCACTCGTCGCAACTTCGGCCGTTTCCGTGTACTTCGTGTTCTCATCTAACCTCGTCCGTATAACGAAAGCGGCCATTGGAACTACTTCCAGAAACTTCAAAAAGATAATTCAAAAACATCCTTGACAACATACAACGGAGATACGCTATATAAACCATGTTATTACAAGTTTAAAATATGCACTTTTGGGTACACTACACTGAGTGGAGAGTCTCCTTCCGGCGAAGAAAAATGTGCGGTGTAGACACATATCACCGACCGTAGTACAGCAGAGGCTTGAATGAGAGTAACGGATTCACCCGAGGTTTGCCGATGGGGACAATCGTTTGTAGATTGGCACACTGGAATATTTCACAATAGATCCATTGGCATGATTCTCTAAGCGATATAATTTTCTGACACCAAAATGTCAAATTCTTGTAACATCTCTTACTTGCCAGATAACATGCTACAATTCTAATGTCAAGTTTTTTGCCATTTAGGTTTGTGGCACCTTTATAAATCGGACCCATGTTTTAATATTCCGGTTTGATATCTATATCAAAGAAAATCTATCTAGTTCGAAAAAAATCACAAATTCAGTTTGTCATGACAACGAAAGTTCTTTGCATTATCCCCAATGTAAAAATAAACTATCCAATATATCGCTGGTGAAACTAAAATTCTGCCCTGCTAACCTTCGTGGTATGCTCGAGATGCAAATTGATATTACTTCCTTATTTTACAATTGGTAATTATATTTTACGGAACGTATTTTATAGTGCACTGTGGCATTAAAAGCGAAATGCGTACGGAACCCCAAATAAAAGATTCAATTTAACCATAGTGTGCTAATTACCCAGTAGGCCCTGGTCGTAAATTGATAATTTTCTGTCGGAATTAGTTAGAAAATATCGCGCAATTTCTACAAAATTGGTAAAATATTGCCATTGTGCCACCTTCTGCCGGTGCTGTGAAAGCAATTTTCGAAATTGCAAATTGACTAAATTATATTTCAAACCGAACCTACCGTTGCTGAAAAATATCAATTGCTCACTAGAAAAAGGAAATACAAATGTTATTTCAGTTTTTTAGAACTTGAAACGGAATGAAACAATGGCGTTAACGAAACCATTATTGTGGTTCTGGACGTTGGTTAAGTTAATTGTTTCCATGACAATAGAGCGCCATCTGTTGAGTGAATAACTCTACTAATGGATTCTGCAGTATACTTGCTTAGTACTTCAAATGATGATTGCATTTTGGTTTGAAAACACGTACATAATGCAATAATGGAATACATGATGACTGTTTAAAACATTATTTGAAAGATGCGACAAATAACACCGTGAAGTTTTTTGATAATGAGGACAATTTTAAAGTGTGTTGAACATTTATTTCATTTTCATTGGCATCTCATATAAACTTAAAGATTTATTATATAAATCATGTAGATAATTTTTGGAGGACGTCAGTGGAAAATAAATTAAATGTTTATGCCATGCGTACTGTTACCATTCAACTTAGTTGCCAACGCTCCCTACTTAGAAGGGAGTCTCCCTATTTTTACACACACCTTTCACTTTTGACATCGTTATATTATAATTCCTAAACCTTGCTTATTAACTTGCTTTAACTTAGTGTATTGCACAGAACTGCTTATAAATGAGGCAGTTTACACAACTGTTGTGTCATATAGGACATTGTACAGTCAAACCTGTCTATAAAGACTACAGACGAGATCAGAAACAAATGGTCTTTATATGGAGATGGTCTTTATATACAGGCGAAAATAAGTGTAATTAGACTTCAAGGGACCTGATTTAAATGGTCTTTATGTACAGATGGTCTCTTTATAGAGATGGTCGCTAGAGCAGGTTGCACTCATGATAAATATGTATTAAAGAGACATTTGAAGATTTTGCTATACATGTTCTCCCCCATGAAAAGTAAGCAAGTAAAATTAAATGTGTAAAACAACTAATTTTTAAGAATCAACAATAGTAAAAACGTTTTGATAAGCATCGTAAGTTATCAGAAAATAGCATGTGATCTGTGTTTTCAAACCCCAGCATGGTTTAGGCATTGCATATCCAGTCCACTTATAGTTTATACAGAGTGTAAAAACTTGGCAAGTCAAGTCATGTAGAGAGTTGGTTGTAGTCTACCGTTATGCGTTTATCACCAACAAGTGAATCATTCTAAGATTTAGTCGATTTTCCTGGAACAAAAGTTTTGATTTGCAAAGAATTCATCACGCAACATTCCATCCCGAGGGATTCCGAGAATTCGTTTTAATGAATCTCTGTGGAGGATTTCGTACTATACAATCGACAATGTGGCCTCGGGATGATTATATACCGTTCGGAAACCGTGTGAATTGTATTGATATAGTTCTATTTTATATTGTTCATTGCGTGCATTTAACAAGATAAGCAAATTAATAGTGTGTGTTGAGTTGTTCCGAAGGCCATGTCCTTGTGACAATACTTAAGCGTGAAAATAACACAGATTCAGCAATGTGATCATTTAGTTGCTTGTTTAACGCGGGAATTGTACGCTTAATACTCCGAGGTTTTAATACGATAAACTAATCATGGAAAAGGTTGGCAGTCAAGCAAAGGGTATATTCCCAGTCTGCCAACATTTTGAAAAAAGTAGTTTCATTCTGCCCCTTTGTCAATTTACACACAAATTGGCCCTTACGTTGTTCTAAGAAATATAGACTGCAGGGGAAAAGAGTCAAGCGTATACAACGATAATACACGTGGTAGGCCGCATTGAACAGGTTTTTTAGGTTCGACTCCTCGTTCAATATATTCCAAATATTGAACAATTGACAGTGTTGTGGATTCTTTGATTTCTGTTAAAAGGGTGTCGAACTCAAATGAACTAGTCGGCTCAAATTCAGGATAAATGTGACGTACTTGTATATTATCAGCGGAAAGGGGCAACGCTCTTTATGCCGTAGTTATTGTGTCACGTTTTGGCCGCCATGTTTAGTTACGTTTAGAAACGTGGTAGAACGTTGTTACAGCGTGAGCAAACGCGGAACAACAAGGCACAACGTGATACAACGTGGCGACAGGGAAGCTAAAGCGTGGCCGCAGCGAGGCATAACCCGGCCTAAATTTGCAAATCGAGAGGTCAGAAACGGGGCACAACGGCGCGGTAAAACATGGCACTATTATTGATTTTGTTGGTGTATTGGTTTTCCCGACAAATCTGTGGCTGGTTTCACAATAAAAAAAACTTACTTATACTCATACTAATAATAATCAGTGAAATTTAAGAACCTTTTGTTTATTTCGCCTAATTAATTAGTGACTATTTGTTATTACATATTGTCAAGTGTTTTTGACTAACTTATTTTGAAAATAGTTTTTTTGATACGAGTCACAATGATGAAGTTGAGAGCAGCGATATCTGGTGTTAGCTTTGGGGAAGATAACTAACTAGTGTCTCTTAATCGGTAAGGGTGTTACAACAGAACTACTGTACTGGATTATTTAATGCTAATTGTATCAATTCGACCCATGTTATAATTAGATCTCTGCAAGTATCGTACACCGAGTTTTATTTCCCACGCTATTTCTCTGTCTAATGCGTTTTGAGGAGTGTTGATGTATAACTAGTGAAATTCAAGTCGCATCAAAACTATCTCAAATTTCAATTTTCTAGTCTATTATAGAGAAAATCAATATTTTGCTTTTAATAAAGTACATTGTCAACGAAGCGCGTTTGAGACTGTAATATAGTCCACGTCTCTTCAAAACATGACGAAACCGTTGCCATTTTGTTTGTAGTTGGTTTATGCTAAAGCTAGTTCGAAAACGGCTGTCATTTTTCAGAATGGAACTTTTTTATGACAAAAAATTGAATCAATGCCCTTTTTGATCCATATCTCAACATTCATATAATGTTGTCGCCAACATCAAACTATTCACAGGGTCTGTCAAAACCAGTCTTCCCGTTTCCAGGAATCTGTCAGTTACACTCGGCACTGGGAATACTTCTGACACCAATGCAACGAATTATTCGCCCCCAGATAAAAACGGATGCCGAAGTCACGTGCGTAAACGACAATGACCGTCGTGACATATGTGACACCATTATGATAGCACGTGCCATCAAATCTCGATTGTGTTCTCGCGAGGTTCTGAACAAGTTGTAGAAATATGTCATTGCGTTTTATGTCAAGATATGAATCATGCCGACAGCAATCAATCTCACTTCTTGGTCCATTAGTGTAAATATTTTAATTGATAATTAATAATAAATTGTTGTTGTTGTTTTTTCACTAATAACTAAAGCGCTTTATTAATACAACACTATATTGAAAAGAACTGTTTTCTTAAATGAGGCGGTTAGCATTACCGATTTGCCCTATACAGCACTGTATATACATGTAAATATCAAAGACATTTTATGCTTTTCTATGCATTTTATCCAATATAAAAATTTCGAAAAGATGGGAAGTAGGAGTCTCCCTGACATGTGATCCACGTGTAAATACGTCATTCAATATTAAAGTACACAAAAGCCACTGAAACGTCACCATAAGTCAAGTATCAACTTTCTAAAACAACAGATGTAATCTAAAATGAAGTTGACACTTAACAATCAACAATGATACAATGTTTGCCGCATTGATTTTGCGTCGAGAAAACAGAACTTTTGATTGTTATCCCTCGTTCCCTTGGCAACCAAAATAAACTTTGTACTTCGATTGTCTCCGAATGATCACGTGACATAGAAGACCAGGGTTGATAAACAGTCTAGAGTCGATCGTAAACAGATAGAATGGCCCAAATTGTGTATAATGATGACTACATGGGTTACTTGTTATGCTGTGAGAATCGATCCGATTGTCTAGTTACAGCTTTAGCTAAAACCTAGTGTGCTGCTTCTTGTTGTGTATAAAAATACAAAATTATAAACTGATGTTTGTTTGTTTGTTTAATTGGGTTAAGCGTCCCTTTCGCTCATGTATAGGTCATATCGAGACGGTGTCTGCTTGCGACAGTGCACACTTATGGAGACTTCATAGTGCTGTCTCACTGAAATATCACGCCGCAGACACATTGACATGGTACTTCACTCGGTCACATTATCCTGACACAGAGCCAACTAGTCCTCCTCCTACCCAGTAATGCTGAGCGCTAAGCAGTAAGCAGGGAGAGTGAAGATTGCCTAATTTTAACGTCTTAGGTTTTGACGCGACCGGGATTCGAACCCATGACCGCGGATTCTCTTCACCAGTCTACCAACACGAAGCGAACGCCCTAACCACTGGGCCACCGCGCTGGTCAAATTGTAAACTGAAACATGAGACCAATAAATATAATATCTATAAGAGGAAAGAAAAAAAAGAAAACTGTGAGATACCCATGTCAGGGAGAAGTCTAAATTCCTCAGTTTTAATTTGTGGTTTGAATCGATCTGATGGTCTTTGTTACAGTACCAACCATAACCATGTACAGAGCTACAAACTGAACATGCCAACATTAAAAATAGTATACATAAGAGGAAAGAACAAATACTCTTTGTGAGGTAACCTCGTCCGGCAAAAGACTACAATCCTCACGTTTGATATGGTGTCTGAATCGATGGTCGTGAAATGTGTGTAAAGAAGACTGTATACTTTTAATGACGTGTGTATTGGTGTTGGTACTGTATGTAGATCGGTTTGTGTTGCTTGTTTCGTAACGTCTTTATTCTTATTGATTATTTTCTTTGTTACTTGTGTGTTTTGTTTCACTTATTTTCCCGTGTCATTAGTTGTTTTTTAATGTTTGTTTTGCATTTTTCGCTTTTTATTTCGCTTTTTATTTTAAAGTTGCACGAGGATCATTTGGGTGTGGAATTGCTCTAATGATTGGAAAACCATTTGCTTTTTTGGTTTATTCCTCCAAAACAGCTCCCCTGCGTTTGACACCTTATCGCTTTATGGGGGATTGAGTGTCTCTGTGAACTTCAAACCAATGCTGACCTTTTAGCTTGTGTTCCTGGTAGTGTCATCCAATTTAGACAAGTTGAAGGGGACATGCCAGACAAAGATCAATACGTCCTACGGAGAGGATGTTAAGCTGACGGCCCCGTGTACATGGATTTGTAACCAACTTACAGAGAATATGTGCCAATAATAATGTAGAGTTTGATAAAAGTAGGCGGTATAGCCCTTGCGTGGGTTCATTTTTTTTCTGAAATATATTTAATTCTTTTTCCTGTTCCTGTCGCCGTTTCTCTTGCTGTCCTGTCGTTTGGTTTTCTTCTTTAGTTTTTCGTCACCATATCAGTACAATACCCTTAATAAGAAAGGATACGATACACCATGATAGAGCAAACAAACAATCCTCAAAAATAGTTTGATCAACATGCAATAACCCTGCAACAAAACCCCCAATATTATTTCTTACTTTATAAATTATATAATTTAATCTATAATCTAGTTTTTTAATAGTTCGTGATGTTTCCATTTTTAGTTTTTTTTTAATTTACCCAGACCGTATTGGGATACCAGAGACGGGTAGCTATACTGGCTTATCCTCTTACAGCATTATTACAAACATTAAAATATATTTCTTTACACAACTATCAATTATTTCATATAAAATATGGATACGATTTTTCTTTACTGCAAAGTTAAAGGTGCCGAACCAACATTGAAACATCAATTGACTAAAATAAATGTATATTTGATTAATTTTTCTGTGCGCGTCCAACGCTTTCCTTATGTTTGCCAATGTCCACGGACTTATGGCTTTAGAATATCGTCTTCGTTTTTCGAATTTACTACGTTTACACTCTAAACCAAATTCGACAAAAATCTGAAGAACGTGTTTAAATTCGCCTGCGCGCGGCCACGTCATTGAGATAGATAGGAGCTCTCCGGTTAAAGAGGTACATTGAGTACCCTGATAATCTCGAGTACTCTCGAGAGCATCTTTGACCCAGTATCAGCGGGATTATCTCTTTTGTAATGTACTTAAGCCACATCATGCTTCAACTCGCGAAAATTGTTCAAAACTACACTTATATCTTTAGTTTAGTAAGGACAGGAGCAGACGACAAAACGTGATAAATTAGAATTGCTAACTGTGTATGTTTGAGCATGTGCAGACATGGTATATATAAGACTGGACCAGCTGCCTTTACATTTTCAAATCTCGTGGATGTACATAACCAGACGAGACTTGTCTTATTACGTATACCCGACATACTTTGTCCTCTTTATTTAGCTTGACTTTTATGCAGTGCCGTCCATTAACGGGTTCCCAGTTGTGTCATACAAACATGTTTGTATATGCGTAGCGTTTATCAGGGGAGGTAACCAGTCTATGTCGTCCATTGGCCTTGTTTCACTTTTGTAAACTTTTGATCCAATTCACTCACGGTTGTTTAAAACCAGATGCTATATATATGGCTTCCAATTTAGGAAACATTTGATTGTTTGCAAAAACAATTTATTTGAAAATGAAATATTAAATCGATAACATTTTGCATTGAAGAGCATGCACGACATTTAAAAGAAATCCTCTAAGCTCTGCACGTATCATAGTTGCTGCACTGTGTGATTCGAAGCACTTCTTTGCCATTATGGCGTCACCAATAATGAGACGAACATTGTCGCAAAAAGAAATATATTGTGTATTTTCATTATAGAAAATAGTAACAAAATGGAAAGTAATATGCATACATTGAAAATTTCACATTATTAACAATCTTTGGTAATTCTCCGTGCAGATTTCAATTAATATTCACTATAACGTTTATTTTGACGTCGCTCGTTGCTATGACACTTCAAGTTTCATATTATATTGCAGTTATTGTTAGCGCTGGTTACCTGAACTATGAAACGCACAGTCGCAATGATGTGAAAATGTATACGTTTTCTGTGACTGTATCGCTCGTCTTTACATGGGTGACAGGTGACAGAAAGAACATTCATAATAAAGTGTTTATTTAGCACTTCTTTGATCAATCACCTTTTTCGTCCTCCATATCATTGATGTAACCTGCGGGTGTGTGGAAGGGGACAACCCCCTCCCCAGAAATTTTGCATTTTTTTCTTATTTTCTATGACCATAATCTCGGCAAATCGGCAATATATGAGTGCGACAGACAAACAGGGTTTGCCCCCACCGATTATTACCAGGCTACGGCACTGTATTTTAATTAAAACTTCGTTTATATATATAAAGCTTGAATGAATTACAATCCTTCGTTTCCGTCGCTTAGTTTTCAAAATCATATCTTGTTAACTGCAAAGGACCAATGGTGCCATAATTTGACAACAAAACAGAAAGTTTTCAATTCTTCTTTTCTATTTTCTTTCCTTTAACCAATCGTTTCCATTCAACAAATATCTTTCCTAATCAGTTTTTTCTATTTCATAAAGAATAAGGCATCAATCTACTTTATATTTATAAACGGAAAACAGGTGACCTGATATGATTTAACCTTGAAACTCATCTTTAGCTGAATCATTTGTTTAAATTACAGTTGTGAGATTTCTAATTTTAAATCTTCATGTTGTTTCTTCGTTCATCGACTCTTTGTTCTGTGTAAAGATCCAATACGATATGAAGATGCGTTGTATGTACTCCGTAATGATGCTACTCTGTGCTTGACCGGTCGATAATCCGTGACCTTGTCTGTCGAGGACTGGACACAACATTTGAACAGCTGTTTGATTTAAATGTTATCTGTGTACATCGTCTTTAATTTTACATCTATCACGCAAGCCAGACAATCTTATCTGATACTTCGCATTCAGGAAATTCAAACGAGGTCCTTCGCGTGTATGAATTAGTTGTCTCTTAAAAGATAATGACACTTTATGTTAATTTATAGACAGATTTAAGCTCTGGTCGAATATCGAAGCGAAGCCCTGGCGTAGAGAACTAAACAAAGGGAAAGAACCAGTCTACACATTCAGGAAATTCAAACGAAGTCCTTCGCGTGTATGAAATAGTTGTTAATATTGACAATTTATGTAAATTTATAGATAGATGTAAGCTCCGCTAATATATTAGTCGAATATCGGAGCGCAACACGGGCGGAGAGAACTGAACAAAGGGAAAGAACCAGTCTACACATTCATGAAATTCAAATGATTTTCTTCGCGTGTATGACTTGTCTCTTAAAAAGATAAAAAGAAGTTGACAATGCTATGAAAATTCATAGCCTGGTTATTTGTGTGTTCGTCATACGTGTATAGTATAACAGAATAATGGACAGCCCTGGCGAGAGAGGCGTACAGAAGGGGAGAGCACCAGACTATGTTTGTTTGAAACCCGTGGTTTAAGTCACATCGAGACGTTTCAGGCCATACAAATTAAGTAGGAGAATCTCTGTATAAAACATTGCTTTATATCCACTCTTGGTGCCTCTTCTCTTGGTTTTTATGATTGGTTGTCTCCCTTCGGTCTCTCTTCTCCTCCCGTCTTCTTTTGGATTCATATCACTCGGGCCTTGCCGGCAAGCGCTGATTTCCGATTGTGTCGTAAGAGAAAGAACCTAGTTATTAACTGCCATAACATATGACTGCTTATGTGTTCGGCCGACCGCTAGCCGTATTTCAATTTTATCGTTTTATCGGCTGTCAGCTACTAATTAAATTAATTAAAGCTTGATTAGTATATAAGCATAAAGCATTATAAGCACATCTATTAACAAACGCATCGATTAAAGTATGTGTTTGTCTCGAGTTATCCATTGCAACCTATCTTTATTTGACATAAACCAAGGATTTTGCTGTTGTTTTAAATATTTTAAATAGCACATTGGTTATCAAGAATTCGATTTATTTTATGACGATGTGAGATTATATACACTATGGTCACCATTTCTCCGACTCGTGCTACTTGAGTTATGAAGGATACATATTTAACCATATTTGAAATTTTGATATCGTCACAAAGTAAACATAATGTGAAAACTGGCTTCATTTGTCATACACAGGCGTGCTTAAGTACCCGTGAAAACGTGCATTTATTACATTGCAAACAGCGTGAACCCTACTCTAATTGCAAATATATGTACACGTGTTGTTGACTTCTTGGGTAGAAAAAATGACGGGAGCAGGTTTCTACTTTCTTCAAGTGGACAAAGTCCCTCAGTTGCTACCTATTGTTTGGCTTTAATTTGAAAAAGAATGGTCATATTTTTATCTTATTTTTTGTAATCTTATTTAAGAATAAAGTGATTAATTATTAATCCAACAATTTCTGCTGTTTTTCTAGTTCCCAATCGTATGCATACAGGGTCTGACAACAAACAGTTTGATAACTTGTGTTTTATCAAGTATAAACAGGATATAGCATGATATCAGTTACAGGCATTCGCATAGTTATAGGAAATAATCTTTGTTCATAACAGTTACTGGTGTAATTCGGTTCGTAAGTGTTCTTTCCAAAAACAAATATTTTGCAAATTTTCAAGATTATATTTTCTTCACTCAGACACGTCAGTTTGTGTAACATTATGACAATTTACAATGTCGCATTAATAAACTGAAACAAAATTGTCTCGCACTGATTGTAAACAGATTAGCTGATCGCGAGATTTCGTCGGGAAAAACGTCGTTTTATGTTTTTATTTCTAGTAGAAAAGTACCAATGTTTTAACCAGGACGAATAAAATGAGACATAATTTTCCTCATGTTATTGTCTCCCTTTTATTTGTCTCTTTATAGTTTTTCTCAGACGTGTAGCCGTTATATAAGACTGGTTCCCTCTTCAGTTACCTCCCCTTATTACGCTACACAAGGTTGCGCAGCCCTGGCGGAGAGAAGTAACAAAGGAATGGAACCAGTCTAGCTGTTATATATGACCTTGAGTGTGTTACAGCGACGTTAAACCTTGCCAAAACATTGTTTAAAAAATGTAGTATAAATACGTAAATTATGCTAATACAAGTATATATCTATTCGTTGCGAGCATTTATTGAATTAAACGGATAAAAAACCACTCCAAAATCTTCTTTGAAAATTAACTATTTTCCGAACAAATGCCACGTCCATGCATGTCCACAGGGTAAATTGATTCATCATATGATATTTGTAATTGCTTATTTAGAGCAAGCGTTGTGCAGAATCTGTAGATATGTTAAAAAAAAGGTTCACATACCAAGCGTACACGGTAATCATGAGAAAAAATGATAATTTCATTCCCGTAAAAAGTTCGTGACATTTAGAGATAGTTAAATGTAATTAGTACAATCCTGCATGGCTAACAGTGACTATCCACATTGTATTTATGTGTGTATACTATTACTGTACGAGCGGCAAAAATGGCTGTATAAAGTATTCAATCATGTGTTTTTGTATATGTTGGCTTCAAAACTAGTAGAATTAAATGTATTCTTGCAGGAGCAACCTAAATAGCAAATTTGATAAAAAGGCTCAGATTCTAAATGTATTTGCAATTAAATGCTATGGACCTGTCTTAGACTGGTTCCCTCCTCAGTTACTTCCCCTTAGTACGCTTAGGTAGCGCAGTCCTGGCGGAGAGAAGTAACAAAGGGAGGGAACAAGTCTATACATGTCTTCGGTACCGATGAAAGGATTATTAAAAATAAAAGATTACAAACTAAAACAGTTCACAAAGTTATATAATATTTACAAGAATAAAAAAACAATACTCTGCTAGTGTGAGGGTTTATTTACCATCATTCAAGGCATAGCTAGGAATCAACCGTCATCAAGGGACGCTGGAGAGAAAACAAATTTAGAATAAACTAGATCTAGATAAATAAATGCTAAGGAACAAAATAGTGGCGCCGGTGCGAAGGCAACCTCGATGTTAAGGAC
>JAUMGZ010129323.1:0-17200 GCA_032359645.1 Pododesmus macrochisma
ACAGAATTACCCCACCATCACTACAATACAATTACCCTGCTAATGTTACAACCGAATTACCCCACCATCTCTACAACAGAATTAACCCATCATTTCTACAACAGAATAACCCCACCATCACTACAACAGAATTCCCCACCATCCCTACAACAGAATTACCCCACCATCACTACAATACAATTACCCTGCTAATGTTACAACCGAATTACCCCACCATCTCTACAATAGAATTAACCCTTCATTTCTACAACACAATCACCCAACCATCATTACAACAGAATTACCCCATCATTGCTACAACAGATTTACCCCATCATTGCTACAACAGAATTACCCCATCATTGCTACAACAGAATTACCCCATCATTGCTACAACAGAATTAATACCCCACCATCACTACAACAGATTTACCCCATCATTGCTACAACAGATTTACCCCATCATTGCTACAACAGATTTACCCCATCATTGCTACAACAGAATTACCCCATCATCACCATAACAGAACTACCCCATCATCACTCACTCATCTCTAGTATCCTGAAGTTCTGCATTCCTGTCCTCTAGATCTGCCTCTACTTCCTGCAATGATTTCTCATACATGTCCTGTAGATCATCTAACTCGCGGTTCTTTGTGGCACATTCTGCTAGTATAGATAAGCTGGAGTCTGCAGTGATTGCTCCTCCCGCTGTGAAAAAGTTTGACCCCAAAAAGGGCAACAAACGGGATTTGATTATGCTAGCTCCACCATACATACCACCTAAAATTTGAAATATGAAAATATCAATATAAATAGATTTTTTTTAAATAGAATGCTGGCAATATTTAAAGTTAGGTAATTTCGTAAAAGTATTAAAATGTATATTATAATGAGATTAAAAAACTTAGTTATCCAAAGTGATTGTATCACTTCTTATAACCATCTTTTAAACAAAAAGGTCATTATTTTTTTTTGATGTACTGGTAGTTACATATTGTTAGTTATAATTGAATCTGATATAATTTGGTTATAGTCAACCACACTATGTACAAAAAATTGTTACTTATTTGACCTTTACCTTAATATCCAAGGTCAATGTTTGCTAACTTTGATGAGCAACACTTGGTTTTTGCATGATGCATATAATGTTCAAACTTTCATGAAGATATATTTAAAAACATCAAAGTTATGACCAGGACAAAACTGTATTACGGTAGAAGATAAAGAAGATGAACCAATCTATTTAAGATTAATTGTTTGATTCGCTCACTATTCTGACATGCCCGTTAAACAAACAGGTAGTAATAAGTATTTTTATAGAGTTTATATTCTGTATCCACATACTCACATTATATTGATTCCCCCTCTTATCACTATGTTTTTGTAGAGAAGACATGACATTATAAACTAGCGGTAAAAATACTATAGATACAACCTTGCGGATACTAACAGTGTGTTAGTAGGTCATTTATTGTGTAAGTTTATGAGATCTATATTTTACTGTACTAGTACCTGTATACTTAATTAATTTTCTAATACCACAGAAACACAATTTCTTTATATTACATGAAAACATCTTAAACTGTGAGAATAAAACCCTTACAAACTAAAGTCTTATCTCATACTTCTATACATTGATTTGAAGCAACTGACTAAACCTGTTAAAGCCATCTTTACATAAAGTTTTAATCCTGTCACATTTTGTCATTTACAAATTTATAAAAATATTTGACAGACAACAATCCTCACGAAAGTTAAAGCTCAGCAAATTGAATTTTGCTGCATTTCCATATATACAAAACTGTGCTTTGTGGCCTTTATGGAATACCAATCACCCACTTGAATTTAAATCTATCGACATACACAGTCTGCCTTCGTAGTACATGTAAAATTACAATAATCTTAACATATATAGCAACCCTATCAGTGTGAACCATTACATCCTGGTCAAAACACACCACATAAATATTCAAGACTTACTGACTTCAATTACAAGATTTACTTACTAGCTTCTGTCCATTATAAGATGCACAGTCTAGCTTTTGTTGAATTGTCAAGCTTCTGTCCATTATAAGATGTACTGTCTAGATTTTGTTGAATTGACAAGCTTCTGTCCATTATAAGAGGTACTGTCTAGCTTTTGTTGAATTGTCAAGCTTCTGTCCATTATAAGATGTACTGTCTAGCTTTTGTTGAATTGTCAAGCTTCTGTCCAGTTATAAGATGCACTGTCTAGCTTTTGTTGAATTTTCAAGCTTCTGTCCAGTTATAAGATGTACTGTCAAGCTTTTGTTGAATTGTCAAGCTTCTGTCCAGTTATAAGATGTACTGTCTGTAGCATCCGTAGTCATATACATGTACGAGCGTCTGTCCAGTTTCAAGTCATATATAGATATACACATATGTCTCAGTTATTACAATAACATATTTTTATGGAGATTTGTGTATATATACACGACCTGTCTCAGCTATAACACTGAGTGGTTAACTTATATGCTCAGATTTGTGTAGATATACACACCCCGTCTCTGCTATAACACTGAGTGGTTAACTTGCATGCTCAGATTTGTGTAGATATACACACCCTGTCTCAGCTGTTACACTGAGTGGTTAACTTGTATGCTTAGTTTTGTGTAGATATACACACCCTGTCTCAGCTGTTACACATAGTGGTTAACTTGTATGCTCAGATTTGTGTAGATATACACACCTGTCTCAGCTGTTGCACTGAGTGGTTAACTTGTATGCTCAAATTTGTGTAGATATACACACCCTGTCTCAGCTGTTACACTGAGTGGTTAACTGTATGCTCATGTTTGTGTAGAAATACACACCCTGTCTCAGCTGCTACACTGTTTGGTTAACTTGTTTGCTCAGATTTGTGTAGAAATACACACCCTGTCTCAGCTGTTACACTGAGTGGTTAACTTGTATGCTCAGATTTGTGTAGATATACACACCCTGTCTCAGCTGTTGCACTGAGTGGTTAACTTGTAAGCTCAGATTTGTGTAGATATACACACCCTGTGTCAGCTGTTACACTGAGTGGTTAACTTGTAAGCTCAGATTTGTGTAGAAATACACACCCTGTCTCTGCTGTAACACTGAGTGGTTAACTTGTATGCTCAGATTTGTGTAGAAATACACACCCCATCTCAGCTATTAACCTGAGTAGTTTTATACTTTTGTACACATATACATACCCTGTCTTAGTTGACTTTTTAACCCAAGTGGTTTTTATATTTTTGTACAGATATACATACCTTCTGCAGCTGTCACACTGAGTAGTTTGAACAGCTGACCCTGTACTTTAGCATTCAGCTCAATAACCTCACAACATCGGGCTACATTTTGGTCACATGAGATCAACTGAAGTAAAAAAAGAGTAATGTGAAATTAATCATCTGCTTCAAGGATGTTTATGTTATAGTTGGTCCCAATTCAATCAAGTGTGGTTATTGTTGGTACTAATTCATTCAAGTGTGGTAATGGTTGGTACTAATTCATTCAAGTGTGATAATTGTTCAGGTACTATTAATTCATTCAAGTGTAGTAATTGTTGGTACTAATTCATTCAAGTGTGGTAATTGTTGGTACTATTAATTCAAGTGTGGTAATTGTTGGTACTATAAATTCATTCAAGTATAGTAATTGTTGGTACTATTTATTCATTCAAGTGTGGTAATTGTTCAGGTACTATTAATTCATTCAAGTGTAGTAATTGTTGGTATTATATATTGATTCATTCAAGTGTGGTAATTGTTGGTACTATTAATTCATTCAAGTGTAGTAATTGTTGGTACTATTTATTCATTCAAGTGTAGTAATTGTTGGTACTATTAATTCATTCAAGTGTGGTAATTGTTGGTACTATTAATTCATTCAAGTGTAGTAATTGTTGGTACTATATATTGATTCATTCAAGTGTGGTAATTGTTGGTAATAGTTCATGCATGTGTGGAAATTGTTGGTACTATTAATTCTTTCAAGTGTGGCAATTGTTGGTACTTATTCATTCAAGTGTTGTAATTGTTGGTACTATTAATTCATTCAATTGTGGTACATGTAATTGTTGGTACTATTAATTTATTCAAGTGTGGTAATTGTTGGTACTATTAATTCATTCAAGTGTAGTAATTGTTGGTCCTAATTCATTCAAGTGTGGTAACTGTTGGTACTAGTTCATGCATGTGTGGTAATTGTTGATACTTTTTCTTTCAAGTGTTAGTCCTTGTTCATTCGAGTGAGGTACTTTTTACATTGGTTTTTCATTTGGGAATTAGTTGCAACTTGAAGTCATCTAATAGACTGTTTCATGATGACATGTACATTTATCGCTATTAAAGAGTTGAAATACATGTATTTATGTGATTTCAGAAATTTTAACCAAACATACCAGTCTCCTTGACTTAAAATATTCAATCAATGATCTTATAAGCTACATGTAATTATGGCACTAAAATTAATGGTACTTTAAGTACAATCTATAATTTATTCATGGTTTCGTATAAAAGTTCATATTGAACAATAACACATGATCCATAAAAATCAAACAGATAATTTAAAACTAATCATGGTGTGATTATATTTATATTCACTGTGGTAATAAGAAAATTCCTCTTTTTCCACAGCTTTACGTTTTATCTTGTCATGTTTTAAATTACCCGTCACTTCTTTAAAGATTCTTTTATTGAAAAATAAATGTGCCAGTTAAACTATACAATACCAGAAATAATTTATAGAAGAAAAAAATGAAAAAATACTCAAAAGAGGAAATGTACTGCAAAACATAATCTACATATACATTCAAATGTGCCAGATACCAAGTATGTATTATATCACATATATCAAAGGCATGGAACAAACTTGAGGTAAATGATAGCATCAACAAACTTTCCTATCAAGTGAAAGAAAAACACAGTTGTGAAGTAATCTTTATTTGAATGTTGACTGTATACAGAGGGCAAAAGATTATAACCCTGGAGTCCAACAAACATAGGCTTGGTACTACAGTAATATACCATGGACCTGCGATAGTGCTAGTGCTCCAATGTCAAATATTGTAAGCCAGAAAACTGGTATTTCCATTTTCTTTTTAAACTTCATCGTAATCCCTAGAGTGTTATTATAAATCAGAAGTACAGGTTATTGCTCTAGATCATAAGTATGCTTGACTGCATGTAAAGATATAATCAATACACTATTTACTGCAGTTCAGCATTCCTTTGAAGCATCCAATACAGTTGAGAACAATATGGAACATACATGAATTTGAAACTTTATTTTAATAGATTAATTATTTAAAAACAATCAATTGATAACTTGAAATGTAGAGTACATTGCAATATGTGTATGGAGCACAATAACCACCCATACAATTGCCTGATGCTGAATATAATGAAAACCTTCACGATATTTCTTTTTCACCATATTTTTATAACCATATGATATTACAAGATTGTGTAGAAATAAGTACAAAGTAAATGTCAGAGTAGACATGTGATTTGATATTAAAACACTTTTAGTAAAAATAATAACTCAAGACTTAACTTGCTGAAAATTATATAAAACAAAACAATTACACATTCATGATCTGAAATGTCTTGTTTATGTCACTAATATATGAAGTCTCAATGATGATAAATAGCTTACAAGTTTTTTAAATCAACCTTCAAACACTATGCTTTGTTTAAAGCAGACTAAAGCACAATGCAGAATTCTTGTGCATACATAAAGGAGTGACTTTAATAAAACTAACATTGTACAACACAGTCTAGCCCTGTTTCCAACCCTGGAATATATAATTGTAAATATATGAGTGTATTTTCTCTGTTCTTTTTCAGCTCTTTTGTGTGGTAATTAACTTCCCCTATAGATATTAGTTCACTATAACAATGAATTATTGTACTATTGTTTGATTTAATATGTATTGGCAGACATACAATACATTATTACACTGTGCATACCTAGCATAGCACTGTCCTGTTATAACCTGTTGATAATCCCCCAAGAATTCATGATCAATTATATCCTACTATACAAGACCTGATGAAACATGCTTCAAAAATAGTGCTGATTGGCGGGAAATGTGTGACGTTTTAACAAACATGTGTATATATATAAATGTTTAAATAGTTTAACGTTTAAGCATTCCGGGTTGACAGATCAGCACACACAGGTTGTAAAGGTTTTATACCTAAGTTTTAAATTGTCAGGTATGTTTACACAGGGCCAATTGAGGGGAGTGTTCTACATATCTTGAACTACTGTTGATTGTAATAAAAAGTTTAATCTACTGGATAACCTTTCATATAGGATACCCAATGACCAATCAATATAACACCTAGTGTGTCCTCTAAACTATGAAAGTCAATAATGACACAGTATAATATATATTATTACACTACAAGCATTGTATATGACATATATAAACATGACACGGATTGTAACTTTGTTAATTGAATTGTCCGATAGTGGAATACAGCATCAAACAATACGGAATACACCATCGCATGTGTGTATTGTAACCGGATCTAGAATGATTGACTTGCATAATAATTTTGACTGTTGTAATAAATACTTTATAAGCATTAGACAAACTATTATTGATTACTTTCCTGTTATGAACAATCATTTACATGTTATGAATAATCCATGCCCTGTCTATTTCTGTACTGACTCGGATTACACTATGACTACATGCGATGTATGCATATAAAAATATACCTTCATCCATTTAGTTTTTCATCAATAATAAATATTATTTTTAAACAGAAAATAATTTTATTTCAAGTTGGTTATTTTTATGGTTCATTTATATGACACATTTTTATGTTTAACAATTAATAATAAAATCGCAGAAGTGTTAACTTAAAGGGGAAACTTTAAAGTATTAAATTATGAAATTTTGCTATTGGGGTTAGAATATGATTTTTATATTGAAATCAGTTAAACGATCATAATCAAATGCTACATGTACTGTATTTGAGCACTTTAATGTCAATTTTCACGTTATTTTGTACATGTTAGTTATAATTCAGTTGTATTGATATTCAGATATAAATCTTTATATACTACAATAAAAAGTTGCTATCTAAGTCAACACCACAAGAATGTTATTCAATTAAAAATTATGCTAGGTGCATTGCATGTTAAAAGAAAAGAATTTTAGGAAAATTTTCTCAATAATATATATGTATTAAGTGTTGAATTATGGAATGTAGTCAGTCAATTTCTGATAGGAACATATCAACATAATCTTCCCATGACAAGAGTATGATACTATGTATATTATTTACATTATGCATTTCCGTGTAACAATCTTAAATTTTACTATGAAAAGTGGTTGCAAGAGTACTACAGCAACCTCATCATAGAAAAGGTTTGATAAGAAATTAAAAAGACAAGAAAATGTTCGAGTAGAATGAATTTTAGCCATTTAAGTGTGTTGTTTAAATTCTGATAAAAATACTGACAGACTCAGTTTTGGTTTTCATTTTAAAATATTAATAGAAATTGAAGTAGTGTATACATTTCTCTTTAAATTGGAGGTAAATGCCTGCTACACAGATTTACCTATCAGGTTTATGCATACATAATATGATAAAGTACCGGTCACCAAGTACAATGTATATATATACACAAAATATTTACATTTAGGAAGTTACCCAAATATTTAATTTCCAATCTTTTGTTGTGATTACCAATGGCACAATCAAAGTAATTAATGTATGTCTCTTGTGTACATTTTAATGATATGAAGCCAATTTTAATATAATGTAAAATCTATAATTGATTTAAGAGTTTTATGTACAAAACTTTTTTAGTTTTTATTCCTGTTCATTATCAGAGATTCCTCTGGACATTTCAATTGATCAGATATTAAGTCTCATAACAATTATCAATATGAGACATTTTCATTATATGACAAATATACAAAGTAGAAATTCTGAGAAATGTGACATTTCAATCAAATAAATATTCAATCTTATCACATTTATAAGATACAATTTTTTGTAAAAATATGAGAGAATATCCCAAAACCTTATCCCTGCATCAAATATATTTGTTTTTATTCCTATTATTTGTATACTTTATTAGTTGTTATTACTATAGATTGAATTCATTAATTTTTAGTCCTGTACATTGTGTTTTTATAACCAAGGCAATAAAAATGTTTTATTTACTTTCAACAAATTTAAATTTCTAATTTTACATTTTTTTAATTCATTAATATTTTACAATAATTAATCATCAGTTGTTCCATGCGCAGCAAAATAATTGAAAATGAACATTAACTGCTTTAAGGTTAAATTGCTAGCTCAGCAATACAGCCATTTCTAATACACATCTGCAATAAAATGCTTACAAAAAATTGGTAGCTTTCCAACATTCATTCATGAATTCCACATTAATCAATACTTCTAAATCTAGTACAAAGAAACAGCTCCTTAGTGTGCAATTTAATTCCTGGCATTCCAAGTAGGTCAATGTTACAAACCTACTACAATTTAATAGTTAGGAATATTACATAAACAATTCAAATGAAATAACGCATAGCTTTTATTGTTTAAATTCAATTTGAAAAAAATTATTTAATTAATTTTTAATACATTACAAATGACATAATTTTATTTAAATATATGCAAGTCCAATTTACTTACATGTACTTAAATATCAATAGTGTCAGAAAATATCTAACTCAGTATCATAGTCGATAACACAGAACCCAACTGTTCGAAGTTGAATGCTCTAACGAGAGCTTATCAAATAATTCCAACTATAGCATATATTTTGTAGATACAATAGATGTAGCAACCTCTTGATACATGATACCTATTAGAGAGATTGAGAGGAAAGATTAGCCCACCTGGGTCCCTTTTTCCTCTGGCAGAGCGCAAGTATTAAATTCAGTCTTTCAGGGAGGTTAGTCACAATAATGTTTTACCAAATATATGTAACTACACGTAGCCAAGATGTAAAAATAAAATGAAACAATAACCAACTATGTATGTGTAAGGATTCTAACCAAATACTTAAACTTCAACCCTTATTTCTATTTCTATTTCAGAGTACAATGCTTTTACACTCAATCTTATTTTATTATAAGGATTAGTTAAATGTGCTGTAACACTGATGAAATTATAGATTTTAGAAAAATATGAATTGAATAAATACAAACATTCTAATATGAATACTTTTCTGTGTGGTTAATTATGGCTATTTGTAACAAGATTTTCTTCATATAATGATTATTATCTACTTCATCAAATACATTTATAAATTATAGTCCTATACATTGTAGTTCTATGCTCTGTGTACGAATTTTATATAGTTATAAATACATAAATAGATTGTTACACAACTTAATGATATTGTTAAAGTATTGTACAAGACAAATTGAGTCTATCTATTGTTCAATATATACAAACATAAAATCATCGATGTTTAAAATCGACAATCTGTTTATGGTTAATTTGGGGGAATCCCCTTAGACATGGGCCTATAAGTGTGATTCTGGCTGCTTCTGTTGAGTCCGAACCAGTTTCCTTCAAACGGCGGCAATGCTAATGACCTTTACCGTGTTTAGGCTATCGTAGGCAAAACAGATTTCATGTAACTTTTCAATCTCAACTGTTCAATCATGTCAGTGCTTTTCCAAACAATGCACACTTGTGTAATTATTTAATATTGCAATATACGTGATGCGGCTTCCACTGACAGCTGACACAGATGCATGTGTTAGCTTAGCAACCGAGTTTGGACTTGATTTTTGGCATATAAATGGTGTTTATTTACATTTTGCAACTGTAACATGTGCATTGAAATTCAAATTTTAACTAGCAAACTACAAATATTCTGAACTTACATGGTAATTTGAAAGCCATCGCTCTAGTTTTTCTTGCAACACTGTAAATGTGCCAATATTTACGAGCCGTCTCAAAGAATCCGCCATGTTCGACGCTTTTCAGTTCCTCTCTCACGACGAAGATGACGCATGCGCATTGAGGAGCAAATTATAGAAAAATGGCATGTCACATGACTTCTAGGTATTGATAACAGTAGTTTAGAAACGATAAATGAAAACGTTTGTCACACATACAGAAAGACTACAGATGTTAATTAAAAGGTGTGGTATATTTAAAAGAAAGTTTCATGTCTTTACTTGATCCATTTCACAATGTGTCGTTGTTAAATTCTTTTCCCACCTCAGTAAAAAAAAGTGAAAACTCTATTTAAAACACGGGCAAATAGCAGGAAAACGTTGGACACTCACAGAAACAGAACAACTACAAAATTGTTAACTAAAAACGGAAACATTACTATCTATTAAAAACAACACCAACAACAAAACTAGAAGCGAAACGACGTGTCTAGGTGTCAAAGGCATCTTGTATATAGATGATATGTGGTATTATAATGTTCCAAGCACTTTCAAATTGTATAACCACATCGATAGTAATATATATTTATGTATAGACAAAATATAAAAACACTTCCTAAATCGATTTTCAAGGCAATGAATTAAACAAATTGGAATTAAATTACACTTGAAACTTCCGTGTCTATTTTAAGATCTGAAAACGATATATATTAATATATGATATCTGGGATCAATATAAGCCTTTATATTGATCCCAGATGATATATACACGGCAATCTTCCTCATTTCATCAGTTTATTCGATCTAAATTATTAGAACACATTTCAAACCGAATGAGCAGTTAAATTATTTCCCTTAGTAAGGCAAAAATCTTTCAAATTAAACTATATCTTTTTTTTAGATGAGACATGTCCTTATTTCAAGAATGTTCAACAGCTATGGTATTATATTGTATTATTTTTGTGAATCATCTAAAAAGAGTTCTTATTATTTCTCGAATATAATAGAACTATCTTTGCTTCAAAACTCCACAAGGATTTGAGAGAAGTGACAATCAAACAGCCTATAAGAACGCTGGAAAAGTGATAATCAAAAGAGCTAATGAATTATTATTTTTCTAGCCATTTGATTGGACAACTCACCAGAAATTTCATTATGACGTCAAAGCTGTTCACAAGAACAATGGCTATTATGACGTACACATAACAATTGAGTTTCACACTTTCGTTCCAAAAAAGAATTCTTTTATTTCTAACAAAAGGTTTTAATCTTTTTTTTAAAATATTTTGTTATGTGAGAAAGTCCTTTCATTACTTCATTTTGACTGTGTATTATGAGGAGACTAATGAGATAACTATTATTTCTCGAATAACTACTTTTGTTTTACAACGCCACAAGGATTTGAGAAAATCGCCAGGTTGGAAAAGTGATAATCAACATTTGATTATTTTTTCTAGCCCTTTGATTGGACAAACCCATAATAAATTTCAGTATGACGTCAAAGCTGTATACAAGAACAATAAGAATTCTTGTATTTCTAACAATTTTTTTTAAAAAATTTTTTTTCTCAATAATTTGTTATCCTATCTCATTGTATACAGTTATGATCCCAACTTTTGCACTGGGCACCAATCTAACTAAAACCAGATCTGCCTATTGCTCCCGGGATGTCGCTAGGATTTAATTATTATAAATTAATTATTTCATTATATGGTAGGGTAATTATGCAGGATGGTTTCACGTTACATTCTACATTGATTCAGATCATTTTTCAGATAAATTTTCATTAAAGACTAACTGTGGTACGCATTACTCTGGAAGGTTAGCAGATGTGTCCAAATTCGGGTGATATAAACACAAGCTTTTGTGAGCCCAAAATACATGACTACTTGTACTTTCCTTCAGTCACGTCGCAAGAAGAAAAAGTGAACACCATTATTCCAGGGAAGCTACTGGAACGGTACTGGAGGCAATATATGGCGAAAACAATATTGAGCCAGATGATAATGTCATGCGAAGTCGTTACCGCGTATTCTTCTCCTCGAATTTATATCGTCAATTATTGTCTGACCTCTCCCCTTCAACTTTTCTGTCTGACTCGGGATGACCATGACATGGGTTTCTAGACACACACATTCATTATCGATTATTTATGAAACAACAGATTGTCAGTATAATCTCATCACGATCCATAGCGTGCAGGAAATGACCGAGATGTACAAATTTATGGAATGTGTGTGACAATGAAATGGTGGGGCATCTTATTTGAAGTTGTCACTGACTTTTGAAAAAGAAGTATAGAATGCTTGCCGTCAAACGACGTATTGTGACAGATGAGAGACACAAAAAAACCAATTGGATTTGAAATCACGTAACTAAAATATCCGCGTCTATATCATGAGGCTAGAGAAGTACGTGTGATTTTATAACCTTGATTATCTTCAGTTCAAATTGTATATAATTACAGCTAAGCGGGACAAACCGTATAAAAATTGGAAGAAAAGATAACTTGGTTTTGGTTTAGTTGAGGTTTAAATAATAAATAAATACATTAAAAAGATAGTGGGGAAAAGCCAAATTTATTTCAGTATTAAGTGTGGGGAAAAGTTTATACTATTGCAGTCGTCGACGTACGACAAAAGATTTACAACAGTTACATGTAAAAGACTTAAAGAAAGATGGAAAGTCAATCAGTAAATTGTTTTTGTGACAAAACTTTCTAGAGCAACAGTCTCTAAATATTTCAATGGATGCAAAAATGAATAGACACAAACAAGCAAGTGGAAAGAAAAGACATTATGACTGACACTGTATTAATTAGCTTGCATTAATTATTTTTTGGATACTACTCCATCTATTTCTGCGAGTGAGCTACAAACAAAGTTGATTGAATGTGGTGTCTGTACACATGATCATTGTCCATCTGTATCATCCATTTATAGGTGCATCGAATATGATCTCCTTATGACGAGGAAAAAACTTACAAAGAAGCCTATAGAATCTCTCAATCGTAATATATAGAACTTACTTAACGTATGATTAAATTAATACAAATGTATTGTATACCTTTTTTGTCTTTGAAATACTTAAACTACCATAAATAGTATTAATGTAAAGATAAAATATTTTAGGTGGTATTGATGCATAAAATATATTTATATAAGTTCTAACTCTATCCATTGGTGTACAACTCTTGTTCCCCCCGTCTAATACAGAAAGTATAAGTTCTAAAACTTTCTGTGTAGAGAAAACACATTATGTCCAATGTGAATACAGCTCAACAAAGCAAACACTCCCCTACAGGCTATTGTACCTGAGCTGGTAAGTCAGATTTGACTGACTGCCAGTGTAATTTTGTAGCAGACACAAGTTGCAAATTTCCAGTAACACCTCACTGATCAACTCAGGTAACTTGCCAATAACAACGTTAGCTGTTAGCATTAAAACTGAACAATAGGCTTTCTAGGAATGACCACCAGTACTGGGAAACTGTTACACCTGCAAGTGACTAAGGTAGTTGTTTAAACTAGCTCATATGAGCCCTTCGGGCTTATGTGATCTAAACAGACAACATATCAACCAATAGGGTGAACAAACGGGAAAACAGAACAACAACCGGATGGTAACAGTGTCAAGTCTCCATCTTCTTTATTGTAGCAGACATTAAACACCAAGGAATAAATTTCGCTAAAAATAAAACTTCAAGATAGCCGATTTTGACCTACTTATAATAATTTTACGTTTCAAAGTTTAAGGCAGAAATCATATCATAGAATACCTAAATCTACCAGTGAAAACCTCACGTTCGTAACACTAACCTTAATAGAAGAGTAGCGATGCCAATATTTTCAAGATGGTCACCACGGCAGCCGTCTTGAGTGATCTGTAGACGGCGTGCTAAGAAGGTACGAGGCAATCAGAAAACATGACTGCAATATTGGATTGAGTTTTGCAAAGCCCGACACAATCTTCGAAGGGAACCACAAAAAGGAAATATCAACAAGTTTCTTGAAAATGAGAAGTAGAAAGGGTTCATTCAGTCATGTCTGATGACAATTTAGGCTTGTTATAAGTAACAACGTCACACACTAAATTCTGGAAGGGGGCAAAGCAAGGAACATCTACATCAAGTATTGTGAAAAGCTGACCTATTGATCCTGACAAAATGTCAAAAAGGACTCAGACAATTAAAAGCCACGACCACCTTAGTGGATGCGAAAAGTCCTTGGGGACTCGGACACAGTTCTTAAAGGAAACTATCATGTACGTTCTCATTTGGTTCTGTACACACCTTTTTTAAAAACGAAACTACAAAGAAAAGAATCAAACATTCTAAAACACTGGGGACCGATGAGAGGGTAGGCAAATATTACATGATTTAGTTCGAAATATAGATTTACGAGAGAAATCTCTCATTTACTTCACTCATCACATGATACTTGCCTCAAATAATTACCTTTGGAGATACCTCGGCAATGCCTTCTTGAAGAGGAAGTGTTTCCTGCCAAATAAACCACTGAAAGGACTGCCCTGTCGAATCCTGTTCTATACTCTTTCAGTACCCTCAGGTAGTGGCTGGTAAACGTAGTTTCCCGTCGACAATTTGCGGCTTTGACAATGTCCTGTTTTGATACATCTTCAATTATCATTGCCCCTCACCGAATGGGCCCGAGTATTTGGAACATTGGAATTTGGCGTAATGTCACACACAAGCCTAATAGTGGCAGTTATGGGAATACTGATTGAAGGGTTTACATGAACAACTCAGTAGAATATCAGGTCCTGAAGACAGGGAGTCCGAAGGTAATTTTGTATCACTCTTTTGATGTCTAATAATTCATCTGAAAAGGTCAATACATCGACTCCTTAAAAAAATGAGACGTACCATCTACCTAAGCAAGCTAATCTGACAGCAATGTAATCATGTTTGCCTGAATACGGCACTTATCGCCTATAGTCAGGTTATTCAGGTCGCTGTTCCGTCTAGCCGTAAGTAAAGCTGGAAGAAATGTGAACAAAAGGTTATCATTTTCTTGGAAGTCTTTCTCAGATCAAAACGCGTTTCTAAAATCATTACTTCACACCATTCTAGTACTAAGGACAGAGAAATTGCCGAGAACCAAGATCCCTTTCAAGAGTCTGATAACTTGCGGGTGTTTCCCTATCTTCCTGCCCTCACTAAAATAAGGACATTAATTTTGATAACATAGATCGATACATGTGCACACACACTGCGCTAAATTGTCTTAATGAATCATAGAGATGAGCAAGAAAACCAAGCGTGTCTCTCAGAGACGCAAGAAAGAAGCCTCTATCCCTCTAGCTGGACCAGTTTCCCAACACTCGGTAATGAGACGCATACTCGGCATAGACCCTATCTGCAATGACTCCCGGGACGCCAAGGAAATATTCTGGGTTTATCCTGAAACTTCTCCTTCAGGTTTTTGATCTCTGAGAGCGGTCACACTTTTAACTTCATCAACTCCGATTTGGGGTGAAATATGTCCGAACCTGGCAACTTCAGAGGGCGGTTCAACACTGGGATTGTCCAGGAAAATCCTGGAAGTGGTGGAGAATTAACGGGATCCATGGTTTGCGAGACAACTTGGGGGTGGGGGCTAAAAACAGAACCCTGCAAGTGATAGATAACCCTCAATCATGACAATGGGGGACACATAACCAAGAATGCTTTCAAATGACATTAACAAGCTGTCCACATAGAAGACTTTCGTGTCCCTTATCCATGAACAAAGATCTGGTGCACCCTGGCTTGAGCCATTGACCACTTTGTGATCTTACCTTGGCCTTTTGCCAACTTAATCCGTCAGAATGACAAGGCCATTCTGAATTCCCACTGCTGGCGACACTCGTCCATACATTGGACTGCAATTCCGACTTAAGGAGGCCAAATCGAGCCTCCCTGTTGTAACAGGGCCTGATGCAACCGCCAGTTCAGATCCCGACTCGCCAATACATCTAGCATTGTCAACTCCGCCAATAAGTCCCTTCTAGGAAGCCATTACCACAGGAGGCAAAACTGTAACCCCCCTTCGTTCAGAAATGTTAAACAATATTCAATTCATAAATAGAGACATTCGAAAAGTTCAGTCTGTTTATTTATAACAGTGTACCGAGCTTTCTGTGACAAAAAGTTAATAAACTAATTACAATCTCCTGCACTCTCTTCATGTGCGACAGAGATATGCGTTAAAATTTCTATTCTGTCTATCACGCTGAAGTGCCCTGCTTTAAGACCCCGTGTTCCCATTTACACTGCTCTCGAAACTATGAATTCGTTCTCTGTAACCTGGGAACTCATTCTTATCTTGTTATGATCATACAATAGCTAGGAAGGTACTTCGTTTCTATTGGAAAAGATTCTTGTTGAAATCGTGTGCATTTGTGAAAAACACAATTCATTCAAGAATTGATATACATGTCATAAAGTTCCCCCCTGAAATCACTTCAAAATACGAAAGGACCATTGACCCCGATCATTCTGTAAAAATACTTTCTGGAATGGAAGAAACCAGTCATCAGTGTTACAATAGATGGCGATCAGTGACATAACATTTTACCTTTCATTAGGCTAAAGAAGACAGAAGATTGGTACCGAATGTTTTGTGTGAACATTTGAACGAGGTTCACCTGCGGTTTCTCTTTGGAGATGACACATTCAAGTCTGGACATTGTGTGCAAGACTATCTCCGAGTCCGATTAAAGTTGGAGAGAACACTGGTCTAGTCTAGATGCAGACCATCGTCTAGGTATAACATAATCCTGAAGCCAGTGTATGGGGATAAACTTTGCAAAACATGTGTGGGGTTGATGAGAGGCCAAACGGGAGGGATAAAAAACTGATAGTTGCGGTCCTTGAAATTGAACCAGAGATATCTTTGGATATACTGTTGTAATGGATGTGATAATGTGATTCTTCTTTAAGGTACATGGATATTGCAAAATCTTTCGGTTAGGAAATTAATTTTACATATTGAATCCAGTTTGAATCGTTTTTCTCATGAGAATGAACTGAAACCCACTAGTTAAAATTAGTCAAGTGGGTGTTGAGAAGTGAAAATCATGAACGTTAAGATATTTGCTATAATATTGAACTTAAAAAACTCCAAAAGGGGTTTCTTATTTTTAACCACAGGGTGGCATCTTGAACAAACATGGTTCTCTGTGCATCTGGGTTACTTTTGAATATATGAAAGCATCAAACTCTAGGACTTCCTTTTCATAAGAACTTTGAAACTTTTGCAATTTTCACTTTGAAATACCCACCCCCTTCACTTGAACTATCTGAATTACTTTTTTCCAAATATACATCCTACT
>JAUMGZ010129434.1:0-17199 GCA_032359645.1 Pododesmus macrochisma
ATAGAGGTGGTCACTAGAGCAGGTTGCACTGTATGTACAGATGGTCTCTTTATAGAGGTGGTCACTAGAGCAGGTTGTCTGTATGTACAGATGGTCTCTTTATAGAGGTGGTCACTAGAGCAGGTTGCACTGTACGTACAGATGGTCTCTTTATGAGGTGGTCACTAGAGCAGGTTGCATTGTAGTTTAAACTGTCCCTTAAAAGTTTGACTGATGAATAACTTTGGTAGGTCCCAAAATTTCACATTATTATCTTTTAAAATTTGACCTGTTAAATTTCTACAAATATTGAATAATGTCGTAATAAATATGTAAGAAATACTTACGCATCTTTGCTGTGCACCTCACAATCGAAGAATGTAAAGTTAGTGAAGACAAACTCTGTATTGTTCATCAGGACGGCCAACTTCATTACAATGTTATCTGTAAATAAAATATAACATATAAATTAGTACAATTCATTTATCATATATAAGTTAATTATTATAAGGCTTAACTTTTGTAAAGTTCTTGTAACTTGTGACTGATCTATAGACATTTCATCTTCTTATGATGTCTGAAGTGTATAGTTGAACATATCTGGTCAGTTACCTTAATTGACCTGTTTTCATTTTAATAATTAGAAACATTCTATTGTGGATATGGTTATGGATTTCGAGGACTTTGCTGATCAATACAGGTGTAACACGTATGTAATCATCTGGTTGGGATATTGCTATTATAGATGTGACTTAAATATGGTAGGAAATTTCTGGTGTTACAGGTGATATAATGTGTATTGCTACAGCAAGAACAGTGATAACATAATCAAGAAGCATTTGTATCGTGGTATTCAAAATGCATGTCTAGATTATGAAAATGTGCAGGTATAACAGGAAGATATGTACACAGGGGCAGCTGAGAAACAAAGACAAATTATTGTACCAGACCTTGAATCATAAAAGGCCTCGGGGAAATTCTTCATTCGTTGACAACATCAGTTATCCTTTAACCAAAGTGACATTTACCATGAAGTTTTTTGCAATTCTTTGCAATTTGTAGATAATAGAATAAAACCCAAGAAAATAAAAGTCAAGGAAGATAAAGCGGTGACAAAGTTAACCTTTGAAAGCAGACAAA
Organism: Pododesmus macrochisma; assembly: GCA_032359645.1. Lineage (NCBI taxonomy): Eukaryota > Metazoa > Mollusca > Bivalvia > Pectinida > Anomiidae > Pododesmus > Pododesmus macrochisma. The sequence goes on from JAUMGZ010129434.1 coordinate 1,120, forward strand.
AGTCGGAGAGGGGATGGGGCTACTTAGAACATACATAGGTAGGCATACACCATTAATATAAAACACAAAACAGGCACTTGTAAATAAGAACATACAAGTAGGTTTTGTTGTAAAACACAATAAAACGTAAGTATACAGTACTTGAGAATTCAGTTCATCATGTAATCAGTACCACATCAAACAGTTTCAATGATATGCTTGTTTCAACCAATCAAAGTCAAAAACGCTTAACTTCCAAAACTCGCACTTGATCTAGTATGTAGAATATCTAGATGGTGGTCAATATGAATTTCGTTGATAGATGGGTGAGATAAGAAATGGTCCCCCCTTGTGTCTACTTATGTAAGAAATGTGTCATAAAACACATCTGGTCTATGTCAATGTTGTACTAGGATTCTGAAGTGCGCACACATCATATTTTATACATCATACGTTGTTTGCTTGATGGCTTGTTTTTTTTTTCTTCCCAATATTTCTCATGTCCCATACAGTTTAACAAAATCAATTTTATACATTTCCAAAGTGAGAAAAAGGAACTGGATTCTTAAATTTTTAGAAAATTTGATATTTATTCTCAAACAAAATGATTACATTTGACATTTCTAATTCTGTTTACAGTTGATTCCCTTACTATGCTACAATAGCATTAAGTTTAATACTTTTCAAGGCATATAAAAATCTACATTTGATTAGAATGAACTTTCAGAAATAACCATAGAATCAAAGTGAATTGAGAGTTGTCTAAAGCCTTAACACACCACCAAGTCTAAGTGAACCATCAGTAAAAGCCGCCCAATAAATCCATTCTGATCACAAGTTATTATGAATACATTATGTATTGTGTCCTTGTCAAAGTGTAAAATTTGACCCCTGTTACAACCCAGCTACCAATAATGTTGATAGTACAATTGCGGCTCAAGGCTCGATAAATCTTCATGCAAACCATAATCTATTTTCACTAATAAACAATTGGAGATCAAATTATAGTTTGATGATATTAGAATTTTCCCAGGTGACAACGCTCCCTTATTCACTATTTGGAGGTGTTTCAAGTTAGGTAACTCTAGCTTGATCAATAAACGGAAAGCTACAAAACGAGATATGTGACCCCAGCAATGTGAGATATTCTACTGGCGAATGTGAAAAATTCTATTGGGGTAAGTGAGAAAACTGTCTCCCTGGGGTATAGCTGGTGGGATCTACAACAGCAGTGTTCCTCAGGAAGGGGATCGTTCAACTGCACAAGAATATTTCATTGCAAAAAGTATCAGAAGCCATTACTGTTATCACACATCTACACAACAACACACAAAACACGATACTTCTGTAAATCCCCCAGTGTTCAAATCATTTACTCAGCGGTCGGAAACAAGACCGTAGCCTTCTTGGCTGGATATTTCCCATGACACTTCTGACAAAATATCTATATTCCAGGCTTAAAGAAACTATCTATAGCAGACAACTTGTTCTCAAGTCGCAGCAGTAAGATATTTCATCAGGCGTAATATTTATTGAGCAGACGAACAATATTTTTGACAAGTTTTATCTGCTTTTTGTCATAATAAATCCATATCAATTCCATTGGTTCTACTTTAGCAACAATGTGATCCACCAAATGCTACTTCTTAACTGAATTCATTTGTTCTAAAATCGATGTTTCTAAAAGTTTGAGCATAAACGATTCCAAATTTATTTAATTTCCTAACTACGAGTACTCCCTTGTTTTGATTGTATCTCATATCAAAATTATATGTCCGTGTCATGCTGCACTTCTAGACACATTGATTCTACAATTATTCCTTTTATTGAAAACAATAACAAGATGCAAATCAGCGACATGAAATTTCTTTTTTATATAAATCATCTTCAAGACAAATGTGATATCTCCTGCAACTGCGACAGGTCAATATTAATAAGGCCTTACTTCCTCCAGGACTGTCTAGACTCTAAAGATTATATATATATGAAACAATTAACAGGGGATTTCAGGAAAGTACAACATAATATCGGTGAAGGTCTAACTTTGTAGCAGTTCCAAATGCTCATTATTTCTAGACAATCCTTCTTTGTAATCCTTATTGATGCAGTTGTACAATGGTGAAGATTAAGGGGTTACTTTGTTTACATTTGTTGATGTATATAAACGCAGTACCACAAAAAGAGCTATAATCATAATCAATATAAATACTATCTCACACAGTCACTGTGTATTCACTATAAATTTCTAAAAAATCCTCTTCATTTCTTCCTACTGCCATAATTTTCAATAAAATTGGTATTTTATGTTTTATTACTTTCTGTATAATCGCTTTTACTTTCCAAAAACCCAAAACGTCTCCATCAATAAGAACATTTACATAATGCAATATCATTTAGAAGCCAGACAGTAGGACTGGCAACTGTACGACATGCAACACCACAAACAAAGAAACATAAAACATGGCTGATCAATATGATAGCTCTGATACAACACACCATCTTACATCACACGAACCAACGGCCAAAAGTGGCGGCCATGTGATATCTGACAGTAACATTACTGTGACTGAGTCAGCAATCAATGTCACTGTTGCCCCTACGATCAGTGCTGGTCAATACACCAACTACAGAGAGCTCGACGGACCTGTTGGAACGAGACACAGGAACTCGTCCTTGCTAATACTCGGCAGGGATATGTCTTTGGAGTTTCATCCCGCGCTGTCTTATTGCAGCCATTCATCATAACCGGGTTAACTGTATCAATAAGACATGTTTTTCTCGTGCACGTTTTGATTCACTTAGGTATTGATTAGTAATAGTGTTTGTCATGGTATTTATTCTGCCGAGATAATTGGTAATCCCACTTTAATCAATCACGGTGTCCTATCTGTAAGTTTTCTCGTCCACAATTCAATGAATTACTCCCTCTTAATCCTATGATAAAATCGCACAAATTTGATATGATTTGTTTCAATTATCTGAGACAAGAAAGAAAATTTAGGAATTACAGAATAGCAAAAATAATTGTCACTTGCATATTATTTCTCATACAATATCGAAGTTTTTTTTCTTCTTTTTCTTCTTTAAAAAACCCCCCATGAACATCAATACATCTTGTCCAATAATTAAAAAGATATGAATATCAGAACTACACAATTTTCACAGTGCATTGCATTATATATGTTTTTTCAAGCTTATTTAAAGCCCTATATAATAACATGTTCTTCAGTTTATTGTCCTCTGCTCTTAATTAAGTATTTCTTTTCCTAGTTATTACACCCCACAAATTTAATGGCCCTAATCACGTCACTTTAACTACAAATATCATATCCAATTATTTTCTTTTGTGCATGATGCAAGTTCCCAAATTAAATATCCTGTTGTCAAAATACCTCTTATTTCTGGTCAAAATATTACTACCATAATTATGATTTATCAGGGAAAAAATGAAAGGAAATGACTGGCTTCTGCAATAAATCAGAGAACTCTTCGTCACTAATGTCCAATTAATCCTGCATGCATTATCTAACAATCGTAAACTACAGTCAATTTTACACAAAAATAATGAATCATATTTTATTGAACATTTTACTACATTCTCGAAATACATATATTTTCCACCAGCTTTTTTGCAACAATTAATCATATAATGGCTTTGAAAAACACGTTTTTTATATACAAATACATAATGTATACCGGTTTATAAATTCAATGTTGTGACGTGTAATTTTGATGTAGCTCATAATGTCACTATAATGTCTCCACCAGTATGCACGATCATGTGCAGTATGATTATTATCGCATGATCAAAGTGGCATTCAAATTCATGCAATACTTGAAAAATTTATTCTAAATGTCTACTAAATCAAAGTCAAACAATGTTTTAAATGAGCGCTACTGTATGTAATTATCTCTGAGAAGACTCTTGCATGATGTTGAAGCTTTTAAAATTGGAATTCGGAACTTGTCGAGGATTAAACACCGTTTCATTGCTGGGTTTATTTACGCCTGTTAAGACAATGATGCTAGATCATTCACATTTATTAAATTAAAAGTCAAGATCTTGTGCAGGGTCTTCAACAAGTGATCCAGTGAAACGTTAACAAGTGAAAACAAATCACAATTGTCTCGTTTAACTTCTCGCTTTTGAAATCTGCCCTTTCCTTAATTAATCTTCTTTAACGTTATTTTTACTTGATCTTTAGCTGAATGTAGCACTGCAGTGTTTTAATCAAATGACACTAATCCAATAAAGCCTAAAGAGTGTTCAAGAACTTTCCATCTATCTCTGCAGTTTAATTACAAATAAACATTCCAAGCATCTTCAACTAATGACTTTTTGTGAAATGTATAGGAAAACCAATAATCACTAGTTATTCTGTATGATACTGTCCTGATGGAGTCAATCATATTTACTCAGTTGTGTTAGTTATTTGTTTATTTAATTGGGGCATAATGTCCCTTCAACTCATGTCTAGGTCATATCAAGACGGTGTCAGCTTGTGACAGTGTGCACTGATGGCAACTTTTTAGTGCTGTTTCACTGAAATATCATGCCACAGACACATTGACATGACACTTTACTTGATCACATTATCCTGACACCAAAATAACTACAGCTGTAGTCCTACCCAGAAATGCTGAGTACTTAGCAGGTAGCGAGAACTTAATCTTATTTTAATGTCTGAGGTTGTGTTAATAGACAATAATATGTTTTCAAGTTAAAACCTTTGTTAAGACTTCATTACAACAGGAAGCATGCAACATGAAGACCTTTTAAACAATGAAATGATATCAACTACACAGTAGAACTGTTCTTATTGCTTTGTCAAAGAATATCTGACCCTTAAAGAAACAACAACTACTGTACATGTCACACTCCATACAGGAAACATCCATGTTGTGAGATGTCATTGTGGATGTAATGTTCTGACAGGAACAATAATCTAGTTGTAATCTCAACAAAACATCATCCATGGTTCACCAACCTTATAAATTTACAAACAGAAGATTTAATTTTGAATCATGAGGTGTCACAATACTGAACTCTGGTACCAACCAGGAGGTCTGATACAGAACTCCCAGAATGCAACAGATAGTGTCACTAGGCTGCACACCTCTAATTAAATCAGCCATGAACAAATGAAGACCTAGGGTCAATATCAAATTTTAGGTAGTCTTCATGATATGCCTAAATCTTGTTGTAGGTAAAATTATGAAATCCATAATTGCCTAATAAGAATATTCTGTCTGTTTGTTTAACTAGGGCTAAAAGTCACATCCAGAACATTTCACCGATATTGGATATTGTCAGCTGCATACAATGTATTTGTTATTGTAAGGCATAGAGTCTGACAGTAATTAATAACAAGAAACAATTGTTATTATCAACAGCTAAAGACACAATCAGACAAAGAATAGGAATCTCTTAGCTTATATGATTATGCACAAAATGAACCACTATGAAGCCGTAGAGATCTAGAAGTATGAATGAAGTGAAGAACAGCCAGTATTTGACACACTTGTTATAGAAGCTCACTTGACCTCACCGGTCTCTTGTTTCTGGCATTCTTGTCAGATATAAGACAATGGCAGATTAAAACATTAGACAAAAGAGCTCGTATTATCTTTCTTTAAATGTTTTGACATAAGATGGTGCAGATAAGAGTGGAGTACAGAGAGATTTTTGTTACAATACAGAGCCACTACTTAAGTCACATGACCCACAGTAACAATGGTAACCCTTACTCATGCTCTACACCTGTTGATAACCTCCTGCATACACAGAAACTCTACCTCCTCACATAAAAGAGTTCTACGAGGTGAAGGATTTATGGGTAACATTTGATAACAGGTTTTTTCTGTTTACAATAAGTAGTTTTGTATAGTGTGTGCCATGTAAATGGCGTGTAAACTTGTGTCAGTGGAGCAGAAAGTTCATCATCTTACAAGAACACACACTAATCGTTCTTGTTCAACCATGGTCTTGAAATTATATATAGAAGCACAACAGCATAGTATTTATGTAGAAACCATAAATTTCTACTTTAAGGACACTCGGTTCAGATTTCAAGTAATTTATTCCTTGGTAGTATGATTAGCATAGGATAACATTAAAAATGCCTCTTTGTTCTCTAAATCTCTTTAAGACTATCAAAAAGTGTTTTATACAAATCTATACACCACCGAATCCATGTTAAATATCACTAGAACATATCTCATCAATGTTCATACACTGATTATACAAGATGTACTTTACTGCAGCAGACGACGGCCTAGAAATAAGGAATATAGTAGAAACATCTTATTCTATACTGATGTGACTGTTTTGCAGCATATAATGATTTAAAATACCTCCGAGTCTGCAGAATAAGTACAAGAAGGACTAATAAACCAGGGTTCAGTCACACATATAAGCAGAGTTGACACAACATTATGGGAAGCCTAAAAGAGAGCACAAAACCGTTAATTGTCCCAGGTGGCAACGGCAATTAACATTTTGTTCCTTATCAATAATCAGAAATCATCCAGCCATGATCTCAGTGAACAAAACCTGTCAACTTGACAAATTATCCTAATTACTGGAATGTTTTAATTAGTGGGAGATAATACGGAGATCACATGCAATATGTACCAGTATGTTATACTGTAGTTTTAAACATGTATAAAATGTACATGGTGGAAGATGGTATTTTAGGGGGAGATTTCAATGGTAATAGAGCAAGTTTGTTGTTGAGAATTATTATGTTTATTATCATGTATATTGATTTCAAGATCTGTTTATAGTCCAATTCTTCTCAAACAAGGTATAGTGTGAGTCATTTGAATTCAAAATCTAAATGCAGTTATGTCAGCTGAATCATGCACTCACCATTTTTAGAGAAATTCCAAATCAGGGGAGGCAACTTTGATTAAAACAGGAATTCAACAACAACTTACCTTCTCCTGTTGGGAATGGTGGAAGCTGATTGGCTGGAGGTGTGTCGCATGTTATGATGTTTCTTAAGGTGAGATTAGCAGCTGTGGTCAAAGTCAGTTCATCTTTACTAAATGCACACTTGTATTGGCCATTAAACATAGGCAAGTTGGAGATGTTCAGGGTCAACTGAAATATATCAAGAAAGACAAGTTAGAAAACATTTAGTAATTTTAAAAACATGACAAGATTTTTAAATGTGTCAGATTTGCCTTTGGTTCCAAGTCTGTTTGATCAAGATGTCATTTTTCTTTTCTCTACAACACATGGTTCAAAAGAAGTTGAAATGATTAACACACTTTGATCAATAAGTCACTGAACAATTATTTATGATTTATATCAGTTATCATTAATATCATAATTATCTTATTAAGAAATTCAAAAGAGAGACTAAACAAAAAACAGAAATTTAAGAGGAACTTCTGCAATAAAATGTTGAATTTCACAGCATCAGGAAGAATGCCATCCAGAGAAAAAATGCATACAGAAGGTTCTAAGATTGTGTCTAAAACCCATTTTTTAAAACAAGTTAAAGAGCAACTTCTCCAATTATCTCTCCTCATACCTGTCATCATCAATTTGTTCTATTGTTCACACATGTCTGCAAATTGTTGCCTTTCTGAGTTTATTTCTTTACAAAGCAATTAATATTGTATAAAACCTTTACTGGAGAATGTTAACCAAGGCAATATCTTTCAAGCGGTCTACCTGTTAAGAATTCCACCTCTTCACATAAAAGAGTTCGAAAATGCTAAAGGATTTATTGTTTAATTTGAATTGAAAAGATGTCCACCTACCTCTTAACAAATTTGTTATTAAAGTACATGTACCTTTTTTATCCATTTTCGAGGTGTAATCTATCTTTTAGCAAGAGTAAAATACAGATTTAAAACTGATCTCATCTCAGATAAGAAACCCAAAGGAATACATTTCCTGGATTTCGTTCAAGATATTAAACTCTAAAACATATTAAATTTATTCACAAAGCTTTTAGATAAATTAAATATACATTTATCAAATCATCAGCTCTTGCTAACTTCCATGGGCTCCCTTTAGTCAACACTACTAGATTATATACGGGTAAATGTATATTCTGGGCTGGGCTCCCTTTAGTCAAAACTACTGGATTATAAAAATGTAAACATTGCCCGATTTAAAGAAAAGACGTCTTGTTTGGTTTGATGAATTGGTTTGATATAGAAATTGTGTCTATTAACAGAAATATAAGGGGTTTAATACCATAGCAAAAGCAGAGCCATTTAGTGACATTTGTTTTATTGCTTATCTATCTGTACTTAATTGGAGTTTGGTGTGTTACTGTACATGAACGTCTGTGCTGTACAGCTTCCAGTGCAGTAGTACCATAAAGTGGCCATACATGAAACTCTACCAAGGCAATATGACCCAGCTGTACTGTGTTAAAAGCAGCATTAAACCTGAATTCAACCACCAAATTTTCAATTCATTTTATCACCCCAAAACCTGCATGAATACACAAACTACGCCAGAGACAGGTTTTATGAGAAACATCCATCAACTTTTTTAAAAGCTTTCCTGCCTGTTGCATCCTCAGTCAGAGTTATTTTTTCCTGTAAAATGAAGGTCAAGGTCACACTCAAAACACAAACAAATTCCCCACAAAGTTCAAATCTCAGGAGGAAATTTAAGAGGCAGATATTAAATTTCAGTGGAAAAAATATCAGGAAATACAAAAATCTTAAGACATTTTCCAGAGACAGATAAATCAAGTCAGAGCAGAGCAAAACTGAGGAGCGGTGAGCAGTAAGGGATATAATTGGTTGCATCATGGTGCACAAGTTAATCTGTCCACCTGATGCATGGAGCTCGTGTCAGTAGTGAGCCTGTAAATCTTATCTAAACAGAAGGTTACAGCTAAACTTGTAGTCATATCTGCAGTGCAGTAAGATCACAAGACAACACAAACTAATCGGCTTGTTATGAAATAATCATCCTTCACAAGAAATAGTGTTAGAACTACATGTGACTTCAGCATGGAGAAGAAACCAGCATCAATTTTTCTCTTTAGTAGCCACACTTGATATGTTGTCTATGACTGTCCTGGGATTTCACTTCGACTTTATTGTTGTATTTTTCTAAATGAAGGCCACGGCACTCCACAGAAGGATCCCCTGGGATTCTAACTAATTGTCAAGTCTTTCTAACGAATGATATCACAAGTCCTGATGGCTTACCTAATCTGAGCTTCCACTGCAGTTCTATTTATTTCTACTTAACGTTGCCATGACAACAACAATTAACAGCTTTTACTTTGAAATTTAAAATTCAATTGAATTAATCTTCTCTATTTTCAAACATGTGTGAACTTTAAAGATTTCACAGTAGGGAAAGAGATTTAAAGATATATTAGTCTATCTAATTTACATTAAGAACAATCTTATGAACAATTTGGTGAAAACAGTTAACCTCACTTCAAGCAACAAGCATGCTTCAATTGAATTAATAAATCCTCTTTAAAGTTTATTAGTTACCATTATTATCACACACAGTAGCTGAAGTTTTTTCATGGAATAGAGCTTTTCCTTGCAGAGCAGAAGACTTCAGATTTCTTTCTTGCATCAAAATCAATAATTATAGTGTTGCTTTTTACAAATTTGACAAAAAGCACCATATCATGTTGCTTCAAAGCAAACTGCTAATGATCAGCATCTAAACAAACCTATCAAAGGGGCACAGAAGTGATTTGAAAGGCACAGTAAAGGTTAATTAAGAGTTGTGATTGGGTTAAAATAGGTTTGCTACAGTCATCACAGACAATACTCAAACTTCCTTTCAACTGTGATGTCACTTAATTCACTTTGAAACCACAAATTATAAATATCAATTTAATGTCACGCCAAAGTACAGAAAATTCTCAAAGTGATAAAAAATAATGATGATAAAATAATAAAATTGATTCTAAAGTGCAAACCCCTGTTGGTAGCAGAGCGCTTCAGAACTCAAAGAAAAAGGACGTCTTTGAAAGTGTGTGTCATTTTAAAGCAATTGATCATCACAATGGTGTATAATTCTTGTCAGTTCTGATGAGATATAGAATAATCAATAAAATAACTCTTTTACTTTTGGAGGCAAATTCAGGTCAGATTACCATGGCAACCCACCACAGCAATTTTTAAAGTACAATTATATTCCTGTTGTACCTTGATGCTTTGACAATTTATGGCAGCCCAATATGGCATGTTATGGAATACCTTATTAATTTGGGACAGAAAATGTCTGATTCTTTCCTGAATGCTGCCATAAAACATTTTCATTGCACAGTATGGGGTATAATTAAAGCATGGATACAGATTGGCAAGAACTGGCACAAGGTTTCTTCTGAGAGGAACCAGTGCAAGAAAAAATCTTCCATTTCTCAATCTGCCCACAAATATTGCCAATTTAAAAGAAAAATTGTGATAGATTGAACAACAGTTGCATATTAGAACGATTTGCACCAAACAAGTGGCACTTGGACACTTTGATGAATAGTCCTGTAACAGAAAAAGGTGGTGGCGGGTCCATAACTCAAGGCTTTATTGTGTCCAGTGAAGGACAGATAATGAACAGGTCAAAGTTTAGACTGGCCAGGCAGATTCCCATTGTTATCACCATGATTAGGAATCCTTATGATCCCTATGCACTACATTCAACCATGGAGCAACTGTCGGCCAACTGTCAGATTCATGCACACTCAGTATTAATTCACAACGTGAAGCCATATTTGGGAACCATGACTATAAAAACACTCCCAAAGGTACAAAGCAAAGAAAATACATGTTAAAAGCAATTGCATTACTGAATGAGCATCAATTCAAAATATCAATGTATCACACTAATGAATATTCTACTCTAACACAACCTTTCAATTACTTTTAATGAACTAATTTCTTATCTTAATTATTGAGAACAAATTTATTGTAGTTCTTAACGTCTGTCTATGAGTTAGAAACTTAATATGGGATGTACCAAACCAAAACATTCAATAAAACCATATATTTGCTATTTGGAGTAAAAAAACACTGAAGAAATATGGCAGAGACATTTAAATACTTGTCATTTTCTACATGCTATTCTGTAGAATGTATCACCCAAACATTATAACACTTACTGTGGTTGGTTTAGAGATATCCTTTTGTATTCTATCAGGGACAACATGAGTGATGTTGGTGCAGGTCTGACCACTGTACTCCAGCCACCGTAGCTCTTGATCATGGTCCTTGCAATTCCTCCTCAAGCTGCACCTGTAATAATACAAACAGCAAAAATTACATAATTGGACGAAATAACAGAAATGAACAAATGAACAAAACTTGCAGAAGTATCAGCCTATAAAATTGTATGCAGTGATCATATTAGTAGATATTGGTTGAGTAGGAACAATAAAGATTTGCAGTCATATCAGTATGAGTATCAGAAGAGTACGAAAAAAAGAAGTCTAACAGATGTATACATTGTACTTGAAATGTGACAATTTACTGACAAATAAAGCAATATCACAGTACATTGCTTTTGAATATGTTTTTTTTAATCATAGAAGCATCCAATGCAAAAAAAATATAGAAAAAGCGCATGACATATATAGAAGTACTACCAACCAAAACACCACCTGCAGACAACAAAATGTGTAAGAAAATATATCAAAGCACGTTTTAGTGTATTTGAGGCCTTTAATGAACCATTAATATATATAATTCCTTGTCTACTGTTCTCTTACGACTAAGAACAGATATAACACAGCATCAGAATGAACACAATAAAACAACTGACCAATCAACAATTAACTATAGCAAACAAATCAGTACCAGAGTGTATAAAATATGAAACACAAGGAAATGAACTATTTTTGAGTACTATTTCTTTACTCTCAATAACTCACATCATTATAAAACATCCAGAAATTCAAGAAAGAAGATACACAATGATATGTAAAACACCATGGAAACCAATTTTTAATAAAGAACTTTGGGGTCGGAGGAACATTGTAAGCAAATCAGAAACACTATACAGACTTTTTCTTGATTTCTTTATAGAAATATCAAATATCTGTTTTGTCATTTGCAGCTAGACTTATTTTACCAATAATCACCTAGTCGTATGTGGCACGAAAAATCTTCCTTTATTTAAAGATTTAAGGAAAGAAGGTCACTTAATCTTCCGTAGATTGAGTTGTTCTTTCCGCATAAAAAAAACAAGTTATGTAAATGTTACCATGAACAGCAGACGTTTACTTTTAACAAAAAAATATGTGTCAAAGTTTATTTGTCTCAAAACAATTAATGTAAAAAGTGTACCCAAAACTAAAAGAAAACTAAGTTAAACCTATTTAATAATGAACTTGGCAAGAAACGTGAGCTTTCGGTTCCGTCAAATGAAGTAGGTTTTACAAAATTTCCCAAAGGTCCAAAACTGCCAAACATCACTGGTATTTTACATAAAATTGTCATAAATACAGCCCAAGTCAATAGTTCTAGAGCATAATCAAATAGGGAAGGGCAATTCACCAGGTCTGAAACTAATCATTAACATTTAGTTTTTATGAAGCTTTAAGCAATAAAAAAGGAATAATGCAATAATTTGTCTGGAGTTCCAAATATAAGTTCAACAAATAAGAATATTCAGCAAAAAAGTCTGACAATTTGATATCAAACTGTAGTTAAAAGCATACGGGACCAAAAAAAATTAAATTTTCATGAGATAAATTTTGACGACATAAAAATACAGAATCCTTATAAAGTATTATTAGGTAATACATAAAGAACAAAGACTAATTATAGCAGTTAATATTATGATGCCATTGGTTTGTTTTTTATATGTTATTTGCAGTGTCATTTTGCAAGATTAAACGTGATGGAATAATCAGAACTCAGCTCACAACACAACAAAAGCATTCATTAAAATTGTGCTAGAACTTTTTTCTTCTTGAAAATTGCTTTTGGTCAATTTTTCATTTGGGCATAAAGAACCTGTTGTTCTGTTATTTAAGGGTGCAATAACCAAAGAATTCAACAAGGTTTCTAAGATACATTGGTTTCGATATACATGATATCATCCTACACTTATATACTGTCTGTATCAGAGGATACAGGAGACAGGTCGGTCAGACAGAACACAATGAAATCCTCCCCAGTGTACACAAACTAACTGACTTTACCAAGAGTAATTGATCTAGATGGCAATCAAACAATCCTTCTTCTTGAATTCCCCATACTTTATACTGTCTGTCTGTTTCCTGCTTTTAACCATCTTCCTATGTCCATAAAACAAGATGACAGGGGGATAGAACATTGGCACTGAGGTTATACAGCAACAAGTGTCTTGTACTAAATACCTTGGAATGAATTCAACAACTACCACACTAATTCAAGGTGAAAGATTTTAATTTCTTAAATAAGAATGAAAGGAAGCATACAGGTAAACCTGTCTTTAAAGACCACTCAAGGGAACCAAGAAAAGTAGCCTTCATAGACAGGTGGCCTTTAAATACAGGTTCAACTATGTTAAACTATAAAGAGAAGGGATCTAAAAATTCTGGCCTTTAAAGACAGGTGGTTGTTAAAATGAGGTGACCTTTAAGGCAGGTTTGACTGTAATTCTGAACTGGGCGATTATCTTTATATGTGATCTATTGGTGGCTCAAAGTTTACAAATTGCTCCTGTGAAGGGTCAATGGTTGATCTTGCAGCAAGGCCCATTAGGCCTTAATGTCCATATAAGTGGAATAGCACTATAGCTTCTTGATAAAAACCTGTCATCATAAACTCAAATAACTTAATTCCAGTACACTCCATCCTTATTAAGTATTGACAGATAGCACAGGACATGGAGAGTAAACAACAGTCAGAACAATACGACCAGGTTATACAGCATGCCTGTGGTTACAATATGATGCTTCAGTAGTGTAGCATCTTACGAGTCTTGTTCTGTTCACCCAACCACAAGCAAGCATCCAGATATCACCTTGATTATTTTTTATCCTAGGTCATTCATACACATATTTCATAGACTGCTTATGTTTTAGAGGGACTCTGACATATTATCTTGTATGGAATCTGTCCAATTCTTTTTTTCTTTTTGTGTGACTGTTAATATTTCAGACATTTGTCATTATCAATATTCATCAATAAATAAGGGTTTATTTTCAACCATATTGAAATACAATACGTTCTGTTGAGCACCATTGTAGCAACTGCGTAGAGAGGATTGTCAATATTTTGTATAAATTGCAACACTATCACTACAGGGAAGGTGAAAAGATCATGAAAGCAATTTCAGCAAGAACATGAAATACATAAACTTGTTGCATAGCGCTTAGTAACCAGAACGCAGTGATAACTACTCGCAGATCCCATACTTCTCTCATCTGTAACCAAATTAAAACTCTCCGATTTGGAAAATTTCCCAGTAATTCGGTCCCAATAGACATGTAATGCTTGCTCAATTTTGTTGTTATTTGCATTTAGGTAACTGTTTGGCCGTAACTTGTGCCCTGCAGACCTGCCCCACATATTTATGTGATAAACATGGAGAGATACGAGGTCTCCGGAGATGCTCAGAAAACAATGCCTCAAACTGCAGAAATGCCCCAAGATCTTATTTCAAACTGGCAACAGATAAGAAATGTCAATTCACATCATAAGCGGACATCATTTGTCTGATTCTTTGAAATGCTTAATCAAGAATAGAGAAGCTTGGAACATGCGATATCTAAGTATCACGGAATGTGGCTGGATCCAGTGACAGAATATGAATATGTATGTGTTAGTAAGTCAACGTCCCTATAAATATTGAAAAGTTTCTACTCCTATGGGAAAAGTCGCAATACTATGATTCACGATCCTATCTTCGAGTTTCTCATTGAAAGCATTCCGCTGGCATTCTACAAAATGAGCTTATTCAAATTCTTGTTTAATGTCCGTTTTATCTACGGTGTAGAAACAATATTGCTTCGTAAATAATTGATATGAGAAGTCAAAAACATGCATGTCCATGTTTAAAAACATAATTGAGTTACGCCATTCACACTATGCAGATTAACACCAAAGAGTTCCATCACACATACATATTTTATGAAATCTTTATATTCCATCAGTAATCAATTGCATTTTAGTAGTTCAATTTACAGCTTCAATGCAACAAGCCTAATTTCATTCTAATATGCAATAAACCATTTTTAATGGTGCACGGTAATGGCAAAGAAGACAGATTCACGGTAATGGAACAGGAATAGGCAAAATAAGGTTGACAATGACATAGAACAGAGACAGTCAATAGAATGTTCTCAACATTTTATTTCTAACCTACTTAATTCAAGGTCATTCAAGGTCATGCCAATTGTGTCATCCAGTGATGTCATTAATCTGTGATTCACACCAGTACCATCACAACTCGTGCTGTATCTTACACACACTTGTTTCTATCTGGCAGAACATTATTATCATTTTATTGAAAAAGATATGAAGACTTGGCCATTAAAGTCATTTTATTCCGAAGAATGATTTGGACATTAAAATAGTTTTATTCCGAAGAAAAATTTGGACATAAAAATCACTTTATTTAGAAGAATGATTTGGACATTAAAATCATTTTATTTAGAAGTATGATTTGGACATTAAAAAAGTTTTATTTCGAAGAATGATTTGAACATTACAAATCTTTTTATTTACAAGAATGATTCGGACATTAAAATCTTTGCATTTAGAAGAATGATTTGGACATTACAAATCTTTTTATTAACAAGAATGATTTGGACATTAAAATCTTTTCATTTAGAAGAATGATTTGGACATTAAAATTCTTTTCTTTAG
Organism: Pododesmus macrochisma; assembly: GCA_032359645.1. Classification (NCBI taxonomy): domain Eukaryota; kingdom Metazoa; phylum Mollusca; class Bivalvia; order Pectinida; family Anomiidae; genus Pododesmus; species Pododesmus macrochisma. Next base: position 16,900 of record JAUMGZ010129434.1, read on the forward strand.
AAGAATGATTTGGACATTAAAAAAATTATTTTTATTTAAAAAAGATAGATTTGGACATTAAAATTCATTTCTTTAGAAGAATGATTTGGACATTAAAAAAATTATTTTTATTTAAAAAAGATAGATTTGGACATTAAAACATTTTGGCAAAATCTTACAGCCTATGCTGTTATATGAAGATTAAATTTTCTGTTAGCATGTTCAAAACTGATTAAATTCTTCTAAAAACATTTGAAGGTCCATTATTTTGTGCATATCTTTCTGTCCATCATATTCATAATGCCTTCCTATCACATTTGT
>JAUMGZ010129545.1:0-17197 GCA_032359645.1 Pododesmus macrochisma
AGAATAACCTTCGTCAAACCATTAATATAGCAAACAATAAAGCCACCAAAGGGACGAATAACCTTCGTCATACCATTAATATAGCATACAATAAAGCTACCAAAGGGAAGAATAACCTTCGACAGCCGCCCAGATAAAATGCATGTAATGCATACGACAAACAGGTAAGTGAAAATCTTGTACAAATCATTGACTACATGCCACCAACAAGGAAGTCAAACCATGCATAAATAAATGAATACATACCACCAACAAGGAAGTCATATCATGTATAAATCATTAAATACATGCCCTAAACAAAGAAGGAAAACCATGAATAAAACATTGAATACATGCTACCAACAAGGAAATCAAACCATGTATAAATAATTTAATGCATTCCACCAACAAGTAAGTCAAACCATGCATAAATCATTGAATACATGCCATCAACCAGGAAGAAAAACCATAAATAAAACATTGAATACACGCCACCACCAAGGAAGTCAAAAAATGTATAAATCATTGAATTCATGCCACCAACAAGGAAGTCAAACCATGTATAAAGCATTGAATGTATGAGTCGAACCATGTATTAAACATTGAATACATGCCACCAACAAGGAAGTCAAACCATGTATAAATCATTGAACACATGCCATCAACCAGGACGAAAAACCATAAATAAAACATTGAATACATGCCACCACCAAGGAAGTCAAACCATGTATAAATCATTGAATTCATGCCACCAACAAGGAAGAAAAACCATAAATAAAACATTGAATGCATGCCACCAACAAGGAAGTCAAACCATGTTTAAATCATTGAATTCGTGACACCAACAAGTCAGTAGAATAGCCGTCGGAGAATATGTACACGGAACTTTTAAATTATATTCGTTAAATTTTGTGTTGTGGTTGGGATAGTTCTTTGAGAATAGTTTGGTAGCACCACTGTATTTTTCATACTACCAAAGTATCTTAATTATACCTTTTGAATTGACACCTATCATATCATTGCTGCGTTACTTGTCTCAGTTTCATTTACATCTTTTTAAAGTGGTACAAAATGCATGTGTTAGTGGCATCAAACCCTACTACACCAGAAGTTGTTACTGTTATTTACAAGAGATTTACCGATATCCCTTCATCTTAACTGTACCGTTTACTCACTGAAGATATTTACTGAGCAGATAGAAAAAAATAACCTACACTAGTAATGTGGTTTGCGTGACAAGTGCTAATATATTATTCCACTTTATAATTTCTTCTGGTATGATTGGGAAATTTAATGAGAAAAAGCTAGCACTTAGGAAACAAAATCATAACTGTGAGACTACGAAAGAATCATTTGTTATAGCTATTGAAAATATTCCAAACATGGAGATGATGAATAGGTAATAAGCTTTGTTTATTTCATGGTCTCCCATAAGAATTTAAACCTGACAATGCCATAGACGAGCCTCCCACTAATCCATCAATTTCTTTATGTATTTGTCAGTATACACGAACATATATAAATACTGCTAATAATACATTGTCCTCTCTATGTAGACTTTTTAGAAAATTTATATTTTGGAACATGTTAATTTCAATCCACACAAAAGAAGATTTAGTGATATATATATGATCACGCGCTTGCCAAGTAGTATGTTGCTTTTTTATATTGAGGATTAATTGCACGGTAATCTATTGGGAACCTCGCCACCGCATAAGGGCAAAGTATACTTAAATCAAACAACATGTATATTCAGATCAATTATATTAACACGTTGCTATCAACTACATCAAGCCGGCGGGGCATCTTGGGAATTCATTGTGTGAAAATAGCCTCATAAAAAGCGGGCGATATCGGCACTCATAATTCGTTCAAACGCTATTTACCATTTTCTTCAATTTGGATACAAGAAGCAATTCCAGCAATAATTATTTGTTTGAATTATTTCCCTGGAGAATTGTCCGTCTTGCTGCCACCGAAAAACAAAAAGTTAAGATGGATTAATACATAAACAATAGGTTGTAAACATAGGACCAGTCAGCATTTTTGAGTTCCTGTAAACGTACAATGCAGTATCAAACGTTAAAATGTCAAATATAAAATGTTAAATACAAACTACAACGTATGTCAAAGTTAGGTACCTTGTTTTGTATTTTTAAAGTAATTAAATCGACTTCCTCTGGTTCTTGTTTTTATAAATTAACGTTGCTTCAACAATATTTCTGTGATATCGATACAAAATACTAACGGATAAAAGCTTATATGACAGGAAGAGAAGCGCCAACATCAACAGGGAAATGGAGCGCCAACATCAACAAGGAAATGAAGCAAACGGAATGGAGGATGAGCACATACAACGGGGCTACCACCCGCTCCCCTAGATCTCTACGTGGGGTTGTTTATCACGCAAGCGGTTACACATCTATGTACACGGGACCCCGAGCAAAGCATCCAAATCGAAGGACGTGTTAACACTTTTTTGACCCTTCAAGGACCAAAAGTTCCAGCTGACACGCTTATACTGTTAGTTTTCTAGATCAATGAAACACTGTAACCCTACCGAGGTGAGATGTCTAGCATAGGAAAACTTTAAGGTCACGACAAAAAAATATTTTAAAGATAAAATGAAAATGCGTTGTCTTCGTTTCCGATAGTGTATCAGAATTTGGCAATACGAGTTTTCTTCTTTTGACTTTATTGTAGAGATCACAGTTGCAAAACATTTTTTATAGACGAGAATGTAAGCATTTTGCACTAAACCGGTCACATATTCGCTTTGACTGAACCTAATACCATCACAAATTCAAGAATAAGGTCCCGATTAACAGAAGAAACATCAGGATGCCTTTCATCTCTGGTTTTGACTATAGACGCCATTTGTAAACAGTGGCGATTTAAGGGGTATTTTGCTACACACATTCTATGTTAAACCAACGACACGTCAGCTCCCAGTTTTCACACAAGACAGCACAGGCATAAAACCATTCTTTTTTCCCAATGACCACAAGATAAAATAAAATTAGGATTACAACAAACACTGATATGGCATGTGAAACGTTGCAATATTCAATATTTTATATTTATGTTCAATAAAATTAATATATATTCTAAAAATATATATTTATATTCGATAGTTTTAATATTTGTATTCGATATTTTTTAGATATGCAATAATTTTAAATATATGTTCGATAATTTATATATATATGCAATAATTTATATATATATGCAATAATTTTATATATGTGTTCAATAATTGATATACATATGCAATAATTTATATATATGTTCAATAATTTATATATATGTTCAATAATTTAAATATATGTGCAATAATGTATTTATATATTCAATAATTTATATATATATATATATTCGATAATTGTATATTTATGTTGTATAATGGAATTCTGGCTAAAAATTTATAACGAAGGTTTCATTGGTAAATTGAATCCAACATGTCTGCGCCCTTTAACTATGTTAAACACACTTCACGTGAGCCCATACACGATGTAAGTTTACTTGTTTTGACTGAATTGACAATTTTTATCTTCGGAATTGTTTTATTTTGTATCGTTGGTAATCACAGAGTAACCATATGAATGTTTAACCTGCTGTCATAGTTTGGGTCCACGTGAAGTGTGTTTAACATAGTAAATGGGCGCAGACATGTTGGATTCAATTGACCAATGAAAACCGTCGTTATAAATTTTTACCCAGAACTCCATTATACAACATAAATATAAAATTATCACATATATATATATAAAGTATTGAATATATAAATAAATTATTGCACATATATTTAAATTTTTGAACATGAATATAAATTATTGCATATATATATAAACTATTGAACATATATATCAAATTATTGCATATATATAAATTATTGAATATATATATAAATTTATTGCACATATGTATAAATTATCGAACATATATTTAAAATTATTGCACATCTATAAAAATATCGAATATAAATATTAAAACTATCGAACTTAAATATATATTTTTAGAATATATATTAATTTTATTGAACATAAATATAAAACATTGAATATTGCAACGTTTCACATGCCATACATGACTATGTATCAATGAGCACGCGAATGCATTGCTGTCAAATAAATAAAGCAAACGTCGCATTAAACTAAAGATCAGTAGAATATATGTTAACGTACAAGGTTCTGTTATATCGTTAACCTACTTATAATGTAAGCATAAAAACCGTGTTTCCTTACACAGATGAGAATATTATAAACTATATAATGGCGTGTTACTGACATCTTACGGGAATCAGTATTGGGGTCAGTCAGGGTGATTGAGAAGAGAAAGCGTTTTGATAGAATTGATTGGAAGAATTGCCTTATATGTAGGAGGCAGGATCAATGTGTGTGTTTACGTATAGTTCAGGATACAGACATTCTTGTAATAAACTTTCTAAAACAATTCTTCCTGACAATCACACAGAAAACTATTTACCAAGGATACAATAAATAGTGTTCAATTTCCGAAAAAATCTCGCAAACAAACTATCAGAATATCCAATATAGACAATCCTCTTTGTAACTCGGAATGAATTAAACTTGGCACCAATGTGTTAATAACAACCAAAGAAGAGGTATACGATAGGCAGGGAAAATGGATCGCTTTATTAAGTGTCTGCGACTTCCCAAGATATATTTACTTAAGCAATATGGTGCTGCTTTTAAATGACCACCGCTTCTGTATTGATAAATTGATTTGACGCGGATTATTTATCTAATTAAAACTATCATTGTGAGAATTTATATACGACTGCAGGATAAAAAAAATTAGACAGTTTTAGACAATACCTAGAATTATGAAAAATCACAAGATTATCAAACATCATCATTTACAAAAAAAACTTAATTATACTTAAAAAAAAATCTATCAATAATGAAAAAATAGTGACTACGTTTGATGACTCGACTGTTATGTATTTTCTATTTTTCAGTTCTGTTGATTACACTGTCCTCTTTTACAGGTTGAATGAGAAATAAACAAGCATTGGAACCGTACCATTTTACTGAAATATACAGTACAAACAACTGACTGATCTAGGAATTTAAATCAAGATGTGCCTGGTACAAAAAACATAAAAAGAAGACAACATAATGGAAAAGTGCAGAAAATGGTGTGTAAAAATTCACGACAGAAATATCTTCAATTTGTAATCATTTGATCAAATGTACACATACAAAATAGTTATTCTATCAATAAGTGTTACTTATTAAATGCAGTAACAAGGCGAGTACAGTGGAAATATTACGATTTCTGTCGTTGCTCACAAGGGAAACATATTTATACGTATTTATAATATCAGAAAAGGAATAATAAATGTGAAACATGTTCCAAGCAAGATAAATACACTTGTAATCCACGTCGATAGAAAGAGTGGTTAACAGTGCCACATTACAGCAATGGTACAAAACCAAATATAAAGGAGATATGGTTCCAAGGAAACGAAATTTGAAAAATTAATTATCAAAGATTAAATAACTGCACTTTTGTGTGAAACGGTACACAACTTGACGTAAATGTATTACGGAAATGCTATTTTAAGAGCATTGGTGGAATCGAAAGACAGCACGCTTTATTTATTGTTCAAGGTGTTTAAACTCAATATTTATTAACTTGTTTGAGTGGATAATTCTTAAATGGTGCGTGTGATGCATTGACGAAATAATTCTAATTTATAATATTCCATTTTCGTGCTATATTTGATTCGTCATACATGGATAATGAGTTTGAATGATGTGTTGTAAAGCCGACAAATTTTTTGTTAGTGTGTGTAGATAAAATGTGTGTGGATGTTGATCTTTAATTCTAGTTATCAAATCAGACGTATGTGTTGTTTTCAAAATGCATAATCCGATTCGCCAAAGAAGAAGATCAAGTATGTTCAAAGGAGTGGAAGGAATGCCTTTATCTGTAAACCTTAATGCTCGAAGATCGTCTGTCTTATTAGAGACTATACCCGCATTTCCGGAACACGTGATTATTGAACAAACACACCGGAAGCAATCAGCACCCTCTTTAATATTAACAAGAGATCAAAATGGTGTTAAATCAAAACGATCTAAGAATGGTGTGAATTCAAAAAAATCAAAACATTCAAAATCAAAGAGATTATCTTTTCAGTTTGAGGAAATGCTGTCTGATGAAAACTGTAAAAGGTTTTTTATAATGACTTTAATTATCAGTTCATTCTTGTTGACTGTTGTTTTGTTATCTCTGTATCAAATGTTGTGTCGCAACTTTAGGTGATTTGTGAAATAAACAGTTACAAGGGTTTGTGCTTAATTACCTCCAAATCGATCATTGACTCTGAAACTTCAATATAGTATTTTTACAATTTAAACGTTTGAATGATGATCCATTTCCAGTGCAGTTCTTATGTAGTAAATTGTGTATTTCAAATTGCCCTGTTTAATTAAGTCCATTAATTGTTCAAAATAACATCATGATAGAACATTGGTAAAAACAGTCATAGGAAGATAGCTTCTCCAGAAGCTTGCTATGATCACCCAATCTACAACACTTTGCTGCTTTATCATCATTTAAGTAAAATGTTTGATCGTGTGTCTGCAATTGGAATGTATTTTATTTTTCGACTTCATTTACGTTGTCTTTTTATCTTTTAACTATCTTCCCTTTTAGCAGTCTTTTATGGTTTCTAGTTAAGAGTAAGTCAGACACGCAATTTACAACTTTTCTTATATTGTGAAGTCCTACGTAGAAAGTAAACTTCTTCAACACCAGTAACCATTTAAGCATATCTTTTCTTCATGTTCCATCAAAAAGAGGAAAATAGACCCAAAAACTTTGAAACGCAGAGAAAAGCACATGAATACAGATCATTTTAGGTCAATTACTAAGAATAAATCTATATGTCTGTGTAGATTTACTTATGTTACTAAACCTGTCAACTGAATTCAAGCGTTACCATAATACACTTCTTTAAATTATTTTACACAATTTTAAAGACCATAAACTCGACAGCAAATGTTTCAACACTAACAATCACTACAAATACGCGTTAGAGTTAACTATCAAAGGCGTATGAAGAACAGTGGGATTTTTATGTCTGTTTTTTGTTTCGTTTGTTTTATTGTTGTTTTTACGTCTTTTCGATACATGGCATTTCACATTGTGATATCATTTTCTTGCAACAGTACGAACTCATTTTATAGTATTACCCAACTTGAAAATCGAGCTGCAGAAAAACTGAAATGAAACGTTAATTGATGTTAGTACCGATCACAAGTCAGCCGATAAAAAATCCAAACGATAGCGCCGAAAAAAGGCCAATAGAACAGGAATATAACCACTTACCGAACAAGCGGTCCTGGAGGACATATTGAAATCGGTTTAACAATTTCAGGTACAATTCTTAAAGGGGACCATGCAAAGAACATATACATCAAGTCCCAATAACAAATGATCATCAATGACGTAAAAAGATTGTAGCCAATCAAAGGCACTTGCGGTAATATTGCAGTGAGTTTTTTCTTGATTTGCGCAAATTGGAATCCCCTTTTCTGCTTATTATGCATAACGTTTTTTGAATTCTGACGAACGGTTCTTGACAAAAACTGGAAAAGAGCTCAACCAATCAGAGGCCCTGGTGGCCATATTGGAAAGACTTCGTTTATGCAAATTGAATCATCTTTCGCTAATAATTGTACATATCAAGTAAAAATACGTGCCCAACAGTTTTAAACAAAAAGTCGAAAATACCTTAGCCTATCAGAAGAGTTGGCTTTGAGTTCAGCCTTGGTTTGTGCAAATCTAAATCCCTTTCCATACATGATTGGTTGAAATTGTTTCAGTGATCTTGAAAAGTCGTATATGTTAAAAGTTTCATCTTCAAAATTTTGCCCAGATGAACTTAAAAGGTAGGGCACAAAGCAAAGTCTTTATATTATGATATTGAATTTCTGAGCAGGACACACTATTACTTGGACATAAACGCAAAAGTATGCTGTGAGTTCAAAATTTAATGTATTTGAGCATCAGTGATATTTAGACTCAAGTTATTCTTATTGATGTGATCGTAATGGTTTAAATTACAGCTTCTCTGTATTCTATATACGATTGTTATGTTACAAGGACTAACTAGAAATCAATGTCATTTTCATATAGTTTAATATCTTGAAGTTCTCGTTGGTGTATCATGTTTTGTTCGAATAGACTAAAATACACGATAAAAGTGCTCGATAATAATATAGCCATTTGAATCACAAGATTTAATCATAGGTTTTAATGGTATAAAAATACAGTAATAACGTATTTTGGTAAAGCAATGCATCTGTTATCAACACTTGCATTCACTAAAACGTAATGGGAAAGAGTCTCTGAGTTGTTGTTTCGGGAATGTCTTTGTGTTCCACAGACTAAGAGTTCTTGGTCAATGAGGTTTAATTCGTTTTTAGTTCGGTATCAAAATTTAGAACATAAAGTCAAGAACTCGACAACAACATACTTTCTTTACCACATTTCATAATTTGTACGAAAAGAGTTTTTTATCGCTACGAAAGTGTATTTGATACATTTGAATTATAAAATGTTTTAAATTCTGGCTACGAATTTAAATAGTATTTCACTCGACAATCGTGGCAATGGATCTTAACTCGTTCCTACCGGTTTTCAACGGAATACGTGGTCACGAATTACAATTCGTTTCCACAGACTAAGAGTTCTTGGTCAATGAGGTTTAATTCGTTTTTAGTTCGGTATCAAAATTTAGAACATAAAGTTTCGTACCATGGTGCATAAATTGATTTATATAATTTTTCCACAGGCACTCGTTTCAATTAATAACCCCTCCACGACATTACCTAGGGTCAATATATATCCTACACATAATGGTGCTTTACTAGATATTTTATTTTTAATATTGCGTACAATGCACTGCGGCTCTCAAAGCCAAACAGCATAACAAAAGTTACAGTTTTTTTTTAGTCATGTACCAACCAATCTCAGGAGGGAGATTTATTCATTCTGAGATGTCGATTGCCAACCCACGACGGCAAATGGAAGGTCTGCTTGGTTGATAAATTTCAAAGAGCTGTTACATTTACGCTGTTAATTGATGACTTTGGTAGGAATAGTATATACGATTGTGGAGCTGACTTACCCCGGTTTCGAGTGATATATAGGTTTCTGGTGATTTGGCTAAGGGTGATTGAAATCTAACAAGAAATTGAACCGGAGTACGAATATTTTAAAAAACAAAAGTTAAAAATCGAGCTACACAGTGGTCGAACTTAAAACCGGATATACAAAACTCCTCCAGATTTTCCTCTACTTCAGAATGGTAACTGTATGGTTACTTTGATTAGTGTATGGTTTGTTGCGATTACCGTACACATCTATGATGGAGGAAATCCAGAGGAGTTAGGTACATCCGATTTTTAGGGCGACCAGTGTTAGTTAAGCACCTTTCTGTATAGAATATGTTGTCGACCCTGGGCAATGTCGGGGAGGGGTTATTGATTGAAACGAGTGTCTGTGATTGTCCCCATTACGCTCGTTATCACATGTTATCTAGACTGAAGATAATTTAAGTATGAAGCAATACCGAAATAAAACTTGTCAAAATACGTTTACTCTATTTCTCTTAATTCAGTGTTGAAAGTTTTCCCGCTTACACAAAAATTAATAATTTGAGGAAGTGCTATTCATATTCGGGAACTCTTTATCATCAAGTTTAGTATTTCCTTAAATTCGATAGTTTTTCCCACTTAAAATGGAAATTTTTATTCAGAGAATTCTTTTTCTGTGCTTTTTCTTATATAAAATCTAATTAATATTCTTTAAAAATAATTCTCTTTTGTTACTGTACATTGTTTTCCTCACTGAAGTGGAATATAAACCTTTTAAATTTGACAAATATACCATATTCAAACTTAACTTTGAAGACACACCAATAAACACCGGACAAATATACCATATACAAACTTAACTTTGAAGACACACTAATGAACACAGAGCAGCGTTCAATACTTGACCGTAATCCTGGATGAATAGAAGGTGAATCAATAGTTCTGAAATAAATCATAATTCTATATAATACCCGAGTATAATACCGTGATTATATACGTACGGAAGTGTAAATGTACACTAACCATACAAGTAATCGATCACCACACGATATAGTACACAATCAAGGTGCATAAATCAATGCACTGACAAAGACTATTACAGGTAAATGTTCGGTATATCCGTTTTGTGATTGACATATATATCCACCCACTACCGAGCGGTATACTCACGTGTCTACAGTATGTAGAGCATCAACACAGCGTGGACATATAAAAAATGACATAAGATAAGAGTAAGTTTATGTATAAACAACATAAACATACAAACGTTGACTTAAGTCCTTGTTGTTGAATCATTCAAAGTATACATACATGTATGTCAGATAAAGACAAAGAAGTGTATATAATAAGAGTAAGTAGGTAGGAATGCTGAAAATCATGTGCATTAAATGTTGTTGATGTGCATTAACAGCTTTACAGAGATCTGTACTTTGAGAAAGAAAATTCTTGTTATAGAAAGTAATTTTAAAATTGTATAGTATTTGTTACCAAGAAAATAGAATAAACAATGTGTCGCTACATGTAATAATACTACACTGAAGAGCAGGCCCAACCAAGCACCCTGGTTCTTATAAACATCTATATAGTGAAAGGAGATATGTTTTCTTTTAAGATTTTATACTTTTAGTTTACTTCACTGATTGTTAACCTGGTAAGATTTCCTAAATAAATGACCCAAAGGGGCACACTGTGGTGTGTATTAGACAATGAATAAAACGAAACAGTGTACATTTATGTACGTGAGCGACAATCAAAGTGTATGTTATTGACCAAAGAAGGCATAAATCTCGTATCAGTCTGTCCTGTTCTATGGACGAGGCAGGGCAAGTCAGCGCTGAATAATTACTGTGTAACTGTTAATCTGTGAATAACCTGCCATCATGTGTAACTCTGCTCGCTAGGTCGGAATTAAACACGACGCCACTTCCACCGAGTACAAACACAGAGACAGAATGCATTGACACGCAATAATTCAATGAGCAACTTAAAACAATAAGATGGAGTTAAAATGTTGGTAATCAAAAGACACTTTTAGATCGAACACAAATCGATATGCGTTGAAATGGAAGATGAATTGCTTTCGAGTTAACTAGAACTGCAGTCGTCGGAGCATTGTTCTTCAATTTGGCATTTCTCAAATGAAAATCGAGCAGCGAAGAGTTATTTACGTAGCGGAAAGCACGACGCATATACACTATAATGTAAGAAAGGAAACATTATAAAGCTTTATCAACTCACCTGTGTCAATTAATGCCTTAATTAAGTGTTTCGCCTTAAGGATCTAACATTGTTTTCATATTGGTGGTTGGAATACTGCGGAAATTGTGTTTTGTATTAATATCTGTACCGTAAATGGTGTCGGTGTTTGAACGATAATGTCACAATATAATTTTAAGATATAGGGACAGAGTAGCTGACGACATGCAACCAGAATACATTGTGAAAACAAATCCTTGGATTTCTATTCTTACATTGCGTTTTAAGGAAAGTGTTATCTTAAGATATCGCGTTTGACGGATTAGACTCTTTGATATGCACAACTCTGAAGACATGCTGTTCATTTGTACATGTATACATTTGTAAGGTGACGTCTAAGCCGCGTGTACAGTTCTAATTCACAACAGCTCTGAAGAACGAAAGCTCCAGGGGAAACCTTGATGTTAATTGACTTTGTCGGAAGAACGACACATTTGGAATGAAGGGCACGGCGACATGGAATAAAGATTTGTCACGACTGCTTCTTTTCGAGCACCCGTGTGCTTTTGTATTGTGGGTATAAGAAAAATTGTGCACTGCTGAGTAACTCAAATGTTCCAATTGATACAGTGAAACTGTATTGTTCTGTGTTATACTATATCTGTGCAATAATAGATAAATTAAGATTAAAGTATGCATAACCCAATTTTGCAAAGAAGGAGGTCTAGTTTGATAAAGGGGGCGGATGGAATGCCTTTAATGGTAAACTTAAACAGACGCAGGTCTTCTGCTTTGTTTGAGACCATTCCGTCTCTTACGGAGCACGTAATTGCGGTTCAAAAGGCGAACAGGAAACTACCATCGGTCACCTTTGCCAAAGATCAACATGACGATAAACCAGAGCTTAGTGATTACGGTGTTAAATTGAAACATCCAAAGCACTTGTCTGCTTCTAGGAGGATGTCCATTCAGTTTGAGGATATGCTATCTGACGACAACTACAAGAGATTCCTGATAATGATAGTTGTGGTTAGTGTGTTTCTAGTCGCTGTTATTTCCCTGTCCATGTACCAAATGCTGACTCGCAATTTCTTGTGATACATTTCTAATGAAACTTAGTTGAATCGTTTTAATTGCTGATCTCTTGAGAATTGTACTTATTTTTAAAGATATATTTCCATTATTAAAATTGATTTTGTTATGTCATATGACTGTCGATCTGTTTGGGTTCATTACATCGCTTCCAAAATAAAACGACATTTCACACCGTAATATAAGAAAGAATGTTTGGTACATTATTGTGTGTGATGTTTTAACGTGCGCATCCATTTTTCTTCCCTTACCTAATTCGCGTGTCTTCTACTTCCTGTTGCCATATTAATTCTGGTTCTATGACTACGGTTGTAACTTCGTGAGTCATTTTTTTTCTTGTGACGTAAATGCTTCGTACAGAAGGATGTTAATATACTTGTTTTATTTGTCAGTTTTTTTGGATTTTTTTTTAACTTGATATACCCGTAATAATTACAATTATATTAAACCTTATTTCATGGATTATATCGAAGACCAGATGTAATATCATATCTTTGATTATATATATATATATATACTGCATAACAATTTAACACTCTATGGTTCTGCACCACATGTCGAAAGCTTAGTTCATACCATTTACTGATTTGGAGCAAATTACACAAACAATGGAGAGGTCAAAAAAGAAAAAAAAAAATTTTCCTGTTCTACCATCATTTCATGACATTCTTGCTATTCTGGTACATGTACAACTTTCAGCGGCGGAATGCTCGTTCGAGGAGTTCCGATTGGGCGACATCCGGAAGTATGTCGCTAACAATGGCACTAGGATCTCTTGTATCGATTATATGATCTGTGTATTCCATAGTTACAAGCGTTAGCGAATACCCAAGGTGGACATTAAATAGACAAATTGAAGGTCAAAACGGCATGATGGTGGTTATTGATACCATTTGACAAAGTCAACGTAAGGTTGCGTAAAAAAATAATTTAGTTAATATGCATTGCCTAAAACACCGAAGAAATAATGATTTAAACTTTAGGACGAACATTGCACAATGCTAATAAATAATTGCATTTCATGCACTATACATACACGTATTGTACCAAAGACGGCTTGCAGTGACAATGTAGTGGAGAGTTTTGACTGAAGTCACATACAGACCCAGAAACGGTTAAGTTTACATATTTTGCGGTTCGGTTGCGGTCGTTCGGCTGCGGTTCGGTTGCGGTTGCGTTTTGCGGTTAAAAACGGGTAACGGTTTTTGGGTTAACGATTTGCGGTTATAGGTCAACGGTTTGCGGTTCGGTTGCGGTACGGTTCGGTTGCAGTTATGTTTTGCGGTTAAGAAACGGTAAACGGTTTAGGGTTAACGGTTTGGGCTAACGGTTTGTGGTTTTGGGTTAACGGTTTGCGGTTTGCGGTTCGCTCATCGGTTATCGTTTCGCGGTTCGGATTGCGGTATGGTTGCGGCTCGGTCGTAAGTTTAACCGTTTCTGGGTCTGTATATACCTATTACATTTGACCCAAATTGACCTGTTTTGAGATTTACATACCGATGATCTATTCTTCTTTAGATTAATTCTATTGAGTGCTATGTAATTTGAAGATACTATATTTTTTCAGTGGTACTTGTTTTGTGAATTCAACGCCGTGTTAACAGGATTTGTGGAGATAACACATATCACCGTTAAAAAGTTCTTTAATTTGTTATTCAACATAAAATATGGCTTACCTATAATCTTAAGAATGTTATATGTCATAGCAGAGTATGCCACGGTGTTGACACTCTCGATAAAATTATATAATGCCATAATATTATAAACACATTAATGTCTGTCAATTCACGTCATAAATACTCAGACTTCTAACCATTCATTGTGGGACGAGCAGAAATTAACACGTATTGACATGCATTTTGAACATCAAACTTTCCCCATATGGACAATTTAAGTGTCTTTTCTTTTGTTATAAAAAAACCCGACTCTTATACAAATGCATGAACCCTGTGTAACCGAAGAATTGAAATAATCAGTGTCATTGCTTGCAAAGAGTGTAGAATCCTTTATATAAGATGATGTATTAAATCGCAAAACCAAGACGATATTCTAAGGCCGTAAGTCCATGGACATTGGCAAACAATAAGAAAACGTTAGACGCACACAGGAAAATGAACCAAATATACATTTATTAAATAAAAATGGAAACATCACAAACTTCTATTAAAAAGCTAGGAGCGAAACCAGGTGCTCGCGATATGGTTAGCGTTGTTATAACTTTATTTTTTCAATATCTTTATACATGGTTTAGAAAAATAGATACCAATGGAACCAAATACAAAAATCTTTACAGACAAAAACATGATATTGCATGACATAAACATTCCATTTATGTTTGTTTATTGGGGTTTAATGTCCCTTTAACTCATGTATAGGACATATCGAGACGGTGTCTGCTTGTGACAGTGCGCAATGATGGCGACTTTATAGTGCTGTCCAATTGAAATATCACGCCGCAGACACATTGACATGATACTTCACTCGGTCAAATTATCCTGACACCGAGACACCAGTCCTCCTCCTAACCAGTAATGCTGAACGCTTAGCCGGAAGCGAGAAGATTGCTTAATGTTAACATCTTAGGTTTTGACGCTACCGAGATTCGAACCCACGTCCTGGGATTATAGCACCAATCTACCAAGGTTCAACGTATTAAAATTGCATGCACTACTTTTACACTCATGGAAAGACATTTTTAAGCAAAAAATATTTCCAGATCGAAAAAATTCATAAATCAGAAAAACTCTTTACTCCGGACTTTTTCTCGGAGACCAAGATTTCAGGTTTGATGAGTCAAATTAAATGTAGATATATATATATACCCTCATTGTTGTTATTATCAAACACGCACTGTTTTCTCTGATGTTTATTCCCGCTATCTATTCTTTTGATATTTCAAGTGTCTCTGTTTGTTCAATCATTATAACTACACGTTATCTTCCACCGACATGTTTATGACGAACTTTTATATCTTCGCACTAAATGATATGTATGGTGAAGATTATATGATAAGCGCTGAAACTTGCTGACATGTAGATATAAAAATGCAGGTACGCACTGATCATTGTGTCAGCTATCACTGTTTTACGACATCGTTACATACCTGTGTACGGAGAAACATACATAAAACTACAAGAAAGTACTCAATGGTTTATCACCTGTACATGTAACAAAAATATCTTATAATATCATACACACCTGATGATTTTATTGCTGCTACATGTAACAGATAAAAGAACAATGAAATTGAGGTCAAGCAGGTATTCATTCTCATGTAAAAAGTTTTTATGTGGGTTTTTTCATCCAACTCTTCTACAAATGTTTACTTGCGAACATTACCAAATAAGAAATTGTAAAACAGATTTAATCATGATATTACTATGAATCAATTCGAGGATCTATATTCTCTTTACAAGTGGGGTAGGGGCGGGGAGTGGTGTCAAAAGCAATGTTAACTTGGGCCCATACCTATGAAAACGTACGCTTTTTGGCCAATTTTAGCTGTTGTAACGTAACGAACTGCACAACATTAGGCTCCATGAGGGATATGCAAAAGTTTAACATATGCTTTAAAATTTCATATACTCTGTACATCATGGGAATATTGATCACATCCCGTATTGAGCTCAATGTCAAATCAAAACTTTTATACCTGTAAAACTGCTAAAATTGCCAAAAATGAATTTTTAATAAATTTCGGCCTGTTAAAATATAATCATCCTACTACATTGTAAACATCTTTGAAAACCAATGTTATCTTTTTGAATTTTGATGTTTGAGGACCTTTGGGCCAACGTTAACAATGCTATTGACAACCCCCTCCCTTTTACTATAAGTAGTCATTATAACACAAACAGCAGCTGTAATGGTGATCAAAAATATAATGTAGTCCATTTTATCACACAGTGTTCTTTATGTTACCTTTCTGCAACACACTGTTGGTGCATGTGTATATTTCCCGCCAGAAAGTCACATGGCCAAGTATCATGGCATATCAGGTCTCTGGTTGGTCAAACTGACCATGGTTTATAAAGCAAGTTTTACGAAATACTGAGAGCATATTTTAACTTACCAAAACACAAGTACTTCAGTATCTTAGAGGAATTCGTACCTGTTTATAGAATTATCTTCATAAATTCAATAACTCTAATTCTCTTCTTAGAGTAGGCTTGTTTATGTTAGTTTTGTCTCTTTATATGTTTAATTATAATACTGATAATGATACATTAATATTCATGACTCGTGTATCACTCGGAGAATTTTCCGTGTACTTTGTACATATATCTCACAGTTTTTCCTTGTATTCAATATGTTTTATTGTTCACTGTCTTCAGTGAACGTTTCAATTTGATTATTTTTGTTTCCTTTTTTTCTTAGTTTTGTGTGCCTGAGAGATTGTAGTATGAGTGCTCATATGTTATACTTTTGCTTTTTGTTCCATGTAGGTCTGCTTATAATTGTTAATTTTCGTAATTTATCCTACTATCTTGTAATTAGATTACAATTGCTTGCGCTGTCTGGTGATGTCCACTGGAACCCTGGTCCGCTGTCTGCTCATAGTGATCAAAGACATTATCTTGATAATATCTCTATTTTACATATGAATATTTGTTCCATTCGCAACAAACTTGAACTTATAGAATCTGAATTTTCTGATCCGGATCTGTTATGTTTTACTGAAACTCACTTGAATCTTAACATTTCTAACACGGATATACCTCTAACTTCCCATCCTATAATTCACAGAAATGATAGAACTAATCATCTAGGTGGAGGTGTCATTATATATACTAAAA
>JAUMGZ010129656.1:0-12713 GCA_032359645.1 Pododesmus macrochisma
ATTTTTAAAGTGTTTAATATTAGGTCCTAGCTACATTATATCTCTTATTGAGAGGCTTTAACCCAGTGTATAGTTAATTACTACTATTGTGTTATAGAAAAAGACTATTTAAAGTGAATTGATGTGATCCTTACAAAAATCTATGTGACACTATATCTCTTAGTGAGAGACTTTAATATAATATACAATTGATGTCATCAACTGAGTGATATTCTGTACCTAACCCTGTGAATGATACATTGAGCCAATATACACCCAAGAGCGGTGCCTCGATAAATCAACGAGGGAAACTACGAAACAACAACAACAACATCGCGCGTGGTTCTTGAATAGCATATGCATTATTAAAGAGCCCGATGGAAACAGACGATCAAAAACAATCGACTATATTTTGTTAATGAAGATAATTAGAAAATCGGGAACGGCTCGTTAATAGTAGTTTTTACATCATAGTCATTGAATCACAGGAAGTCTGCAATTTTTAAGAAAAAAAAGTGTGACACTAGCATCGTATATCATATGTCTTTAAAAAAGATAACATACTTACTCGATTAAGGCATTTAAACTTGTACAAAACAATACCACCACTATTACTAGCACGACTAAAGTATAACAAACGCATTAATACGGGTTATTGATAAATAATAAAAATATCACGCACGTTGCATGCATTAATTTCGTGATGATACGTGTTATCTGAATATAAGTCATACACCTACATTCTACCTTACACTTAGATAGGGTTTAACATCACGATAACAATATATAACAAACCTAGATATGGCCAAGTCCTTGATCGCTTAGTAAAAGATTTAAACTGTTAAAGTTTTGTTTTTTATTGGTCCCCATTTTTCATGTGACCAATGATGATAGATTATAAACATTCTAAAAAACAGTATGAATAGGATCAACAGAACGAGAGGCATTGACAAACAAACAAAGACTAATTTGATGTTATTTTTTCAACTTGATATGAAACAGGAAATGAAACAGGAAATGACACATGGTTTTAATATAGATGTAGATAAAACAAAATATAAACACTTATATAGTCCAGAGTACACTCCAGTTCTCACATTGATGTAGTGTTCTTTTTTACGCGTTTTTCAAACTTTTATACAGCGATGATGCATTCGTTAAATTTTAAGATTCCCTCATTGTCCCCATTCAATACACACTGTGTTTTGTGTTTATCAGCTAAGTAGCAGACCATAATTTAACAATAGCAGATTAAATAAAATCTTAATCATAAGTGGACAATAGTTTTGTACAAAGGAAATTATAGATTATACTTTTATATCTTTTAATTAAAAAAGGCTTTATTAACCTATGATCTTCTTCATGAATAAACTTAATATAAGCATCTTCAATGACTTATTATCATGACTACTTATATTTGTGTTGTATATAAAGAACTTTTTGAATCTTCATCATACAAACAGGATGAGTGGAATTAACAGGACGAGAGACATTGAAAACCATCAATAGCCTCAACAATTAATTCAGCACCAGAAAAAAAGGAAATAAAGTGACGTTAAAGCAATCTTCGAGACTAGTAATCATGCGGACCGATACCGGTTAATGAGGCCTCAACCTTCCCAATTAAGAAATTACATTCTTTTTGTCGTTATTCATGCGCTATGAACAACAATAGACGGACGGCGTAGCCGTTCATGTTGAATTCGCGAACGTCCATAGTTGTTCACAACGCATGAATAACGACAAAAAGAATGTCATTTTTTATATTTACAATTTTAGTAACACTTTCACTAATTATAAAAATAGATATTTGCTTGAACAATTTTTATATGTTTTAATTTTAAACGCCCACCCCTTCGTTAAATGGAATGTTCCAACGGATGAACAGAGAATTGCACTCGATTATGACGTCACAGAGTTCACAGAGTTCATTATTATTCATTATGAACAACGGCACCAATCGGCAAACCTCGGATGAATCCGTTTCTCTCATTCATTAGTCGAATACACGAACTACACGCAAACGGCCGAAGAAAACAATGAAAATTGTAAATATTTTTCACATGAGACAAGAACTCTTAAATATGGAGAACATCGTGAGTATGAATAATCAAGGTTCATTTACACTTTTCCTTGTCGAAAAACCAAACGACAAATAAACATTGTGTAACCTAGTTCCAGTTTATGTTTGCTGTTGATTGTTTAAATCTTAAAATTTTTAGTAGATGTCTACATTTAAGACTTCCTGGGTAATGCGAGAAGTAGGTTGAGGCCTCATTAAGAAACGCTTTCTATTTCACTTGGAGTCATCTTAACCTGACCATCTTTAATGTTTACAGTAATTTTCAAACAAAGTATGACTCAATTTCTTCAGCGTGATTCATTGTAATGGGAAATTTAGGTTTTTTTTAAATTATTGCTTCGAATACAAACATGTTCTCTTCGATCTTAGCTACCTAGTAAAAGTTTGACTACACGAGTGTACTAAATAAAACAGCGGCAAAATAACTCGAAGAAACCAATTTATAGTTCAGAAGTCTCGATGAAAAATATAATTTCAGCGTTGGGAAAATGTGTTTAAGCAAGAAAAAATAGCATCAACAGAATGAAGGACATTGACAAACAAAAACAAGCGTCCCATCAATTAACTAACTTGCTTACTGAAACGGGCTTTTTAAATGGCTTCCAACCAACCAATAATGAATGAAAAGACCAGCTCGCCAAAGCCAAGCTCTGAATAATTCGTCATCAACGACTCGAAGGGGAAACTAAAGTATTTAGATAAAAAAAAGATAAATCAAAGCTACGAAGCCAAACGAGGGGTAAGGGAAACAACGTTGCTAGTAAAGGACAAAAGCACACTCCACATAACCACTCATAAATCAGTTATGGACCATAGATGTTATAGTTACTTACTTACTTGTTACCTCGACTTGTGTAATTGTCGAATTGACATTTCGGCTCTTTTTTATTGTTAATAAGTTAGTCCGTCTGTCTGTTTATCTTTAATACCATAACAGTTAATTATACTATTTATAATCACCACTGATGAGGACTGAATTATTCCGAGGAATACATTACAACCTTTTGACTGCAAGTTCACCTAAATTGTCGAAAAAGGCCATTTTCACATCAGTGTTGGCCTCGAACAAAATGAAGTACGCTTAATCACGGATTGGATTTTCAGTTTAATGTTGTCATAAACAAAGTGCCTCAGCATCCTGTATAATGCGACCTTACTTGTCTCATTAACATTTGATTTATATCACTAAGAGAAAATGATCATATTTGTGAGACATGCAAACAACTAGCATAGGAAAGGTACTATGATATTAAGAAATTTAACTAGGCAGTAATATACATTCATGTACGATTTGGTTACAGTATAACCTGCATTTATGAAGGCTACAGAAAGGTGCCATGAATCATATATTACTCTAGGATAGCATCGCTACTGGTATAAATCGCACAAACACACGCACATTGAGATTCCGGTTTGCAATTATTTTTCTTTTGATTCAAGTCAAATTTGTTAAATTTGTATTCAAGTCAAATTTGGTCTCTACAATGAAACAAATAAAAAAACTATTAAATTTTGGTATTTTGGTTAAAGGTATAGGTCACGGTTGCATAAAAAGGAATGTACATTTGTATATATGAATATGTATTTAAACTTGTTTCGTCACAATATTTTTAAGAATTTCATCGGATTCATTTAAGCTACACACGTTTTATTCTTCCCCTTCAGGAAATGATGAATACTGTATGTTTTGACGCATTGGTTACAAGAAATACTGATAGAAATTATTCTTGTTAGTAAATTCTCATTCAGCGTACCTTCAACACACACACACACACACACACACACACACACACACACACAGCTAATTGACACGTAGTAAATTGGGGGTACCATAACAACATGTATATAGCTTATTTTATTTTCAAAAATATATATAAAAATAAATACTAAACCTATACGGATTGTTGTAATTTACGGTCTCGAAATCTTTTTGTTGACTACCTAATAAGTTTTCTCTAGTTTGTCTTCAGTTGTCCTTCATTCAATTAGTCTTGGCCTCTATCACAGCTTTTTTTAAACTAATTATATATATAATTAACGAACATATTCAGTTATTTTTTACCTCTAAAATTTAAACTTTCAACTCCTGTTCGATTGTATCTTTGTTTTATTTATATTAGAGTACTTTACAAAGTAATTGTTATGGATTTCTAACATTTGGCTGCATTTCAAAAGATTGCGTCATGCTGTTCATAGATGGAGCTAATTAAGTTGTGATTACACAGCAGTTCATATTTATCTTTAATTTAACAGCAGTATCTTTATGGAAGATGTAAACTTTAACAATATGTAACATTTCATGAAAAACAATATCAATTATAATAACATTTTAACTGTAATCACATTATTTCAACATAAACAATAAACCAGTCTCTGACTATATGACTCATAAATTCATATGTGCATCTGAGGATAGTAATCAAGTAAACGCTTTTCCTGTCGATATTTTCCTAATAAGCAGTTGCACATTGCGCATGTGTATGCAATTGACCAAATCTGACTAGGAAGTATGAGTACAATTTAGATCCTATTAACCAAATAAAAACAACTTACCTTCGTAAAATACAGCTCTGATATGAAATTGGAAATCCCCTCGTCTAGAAATAGTCGACTATCACGTGGTATTCTGATTTATGACATAGGTTACATAGGAATGTGGATTATTTACAATTTCCTCGTCTGCTATCATTTAAATTGCATGTAAATATAATATGTACATGTAAGTTTTATGTTTGTTTTGTACACTTCGATGCAATGAAATGAAACTAAAATGTAAACGTTTTACACACATAATTTATTGATTATCGTTTTTTTAACTTTAATTGACACTAATCTTAACTACAGGTTGTACATAACTTTAATATGAAGTAACTTTAAATTTTGTTACAAAGTGAAATATATCTTAAATGTGCCTGAATGACCTACTGTCTTACTTCTCGTTTTAATGTACGTTCTTGTCTTTTGCGTGTCAAACGACTTTTCGTTTTAAATTGTAAAAAGGATTAACGTTTTAATAAGTGTATTATATTGTATTGACATTGCTGAGCTATTTTAGAATAATATATGTGATTATGATTTGGCTTAATAGCTGCAAATTATTATTCATATATGGGTAAAATAATTGATTGTAACGATGTCAAATTCACCCTTAAAATAAAATAGTTAAAAATAGGTGGAAAATGATTACAAAACCATTGAATTGTAAGTCCTGTTTCCCACCTTTAACTCACTGTTGTCTTTCATATTCCTTCTAATCTCATGCGGGAAGTGGGAAGGTTGAGGCATCATTAACAGGTTTAACCACATCGCCTGGTTTCGTGCTGGATGACCGTCCTAAGTCGGTCCGTATGGATTACTAGTCTAAGTACTAACATTCTGGTGCTTAATTGTTTGATGCATTTATTTTTTGTTTGTCAATGTCTCTCGTTCTGTTGATTCCATTTATCCTTTTTTGTTTTCATTGGTTTACTCGCAAGGCCTTTGTTTCTCTGTGCCTGGTTAATTCTATTGATATGTTGACTCTTTCTTCATTGTCCGTCCGTCTGTCCGTCTTTTAGATAATATTTAATTCTATATGTTAATGGAAACTTGATAAACTCGTTTCACCTGTTTAACTACATCAAGCATTCCTAAATTTAAAGATTCCTAATCTAATCGATCAGTGTCGCTCGGAACAACTCGACTTGTTCTCATCCAGGGATTGAGGCCGAGCTATTCTGAATGTCAGCAGGCAGTGACTTGAATATTGTGTTGTCTGCTCTTTCATGTTACAGCTTGCCGATCTTGCTATTTATAAACCTAATGACGTATACATGTCTCGGTATATAAACGTGTGTGTGTCGCTCTCAAAGCATAAATCGAATAGAGTCTACGCAATACACTACAGTTTACAGCTGAACGTCCAACAGTTAATTAATAGGTATATATATTTAATATGATATCAAATATGATATATCTGTAATTAACTTTAAAAATATTAACAAAATATTTAAGTATACATTTAATATGACATAAAAATATGATACATTAACATAAACTTTTAATTTTGAAATGATATAAAGATTACTTATAAATAATTAATTTTTAAATATTAAAAATACCAACATTTATCAGGTCCACTCGATTTATAATTTAGTACAAAATTCAATATTTTAGGTATGGCAGGTGCAAGTTTTCTACCACCCGGTGGTCCAATGGAAATCGTTTTCTCCTTTGACACAACGGGATCTATGTCATCGATACTGGAGGAGGTCCAAGGCAGAGTGCAAGATATGATTCAGCGTCTTCAAGCGGACATTCATGGAATAAGAATAGGAGTAATCGCACACGGTGACTACTGCGACGAAAAAGTATTCTATCTTACAAACAAACACGACTTTTCATCGAATGTTGCAGATCTATGTGACTTCGTTAAGGGCGTAACAGGTACAGGAGGTGGCGATCCAGACGAATGTTATGAACTTGTTTTACGAATGGTGCGAGAACAGTTCTCTTGGACTGCTGGAACGCAGAAAATATTGGTTATCATAGGTGACGCAAACCCCCATGAACCTGAATATGACTTAAACACTGACAACATAGATTGGAGAGAGGAAGTCGATCTTCTGAAACAAATGGTAATTATTCGGTGCATTATTTCTAAACAATAAAATTTATTCCAACATAATTACAAATTCAGAAGAGTTATCTAGTTGTGAACATATGAAATGTTACGTTTGATATTGGCTTTTATAATTATCAAATTCTAGATATTTTAAGATCTGATGTTAAATTCTATAAGTTAGAAGAATTATCAATGTTTTTTTCAAATCTTGTAACAAAAAATCAACAATAAATATATTGTATATTTACAGGGTGTAAAAATATATGGAGTCCAAGCATTTGCAAATGAAGGTGTTGATGATTTCTATAAATCAATAGCCAACCAGACAGATGGACATTACATTAAGTTGGGACAGTTCTCCAACATTGTTGACTTCCTTATGGCCATCTGTTACAGAGAAAGAGGAGAAGATCTCTTTACGGTAAGCAAAGTCATACTCACATATCTTTAAAATCAAGTCATAAAAGAAATAACAATGATTATTTTATGATATTATTTAATAAATACAAATCTATTTAAACACAAATTGAAAGACAATCTAGTTAAGTATCTGTTTTTATAAATATATATTAAACATCTTTTTACGACAATCGTTTATGTAGAAATAACAAATGTGATTTCTTCCTTACAGGGATACGAAATGGAAGTGAGGGCCAGAGAAACAGGTGTCAATAAAGAACTGGACAATATGTTTGGAAAATTACGGAAGACAAATTCGAGTGCTTCTGCTTCGTCATTAATGGCGCCAATCCCGACACCAATCTCGCCTCTCCCACTTACGCCTTGTTCTTCCCTCAGGCGAACACCTAAACACAGACATGGCGTAAGCCATAAGCCAAAAAGGATTCGACCTGTTATAAAGGTAATGCACAATACAAATATTAGTTAATTAAAAGATACTCTCTGTTTGATGTGTTGATTGGACAGTTATTCTTCAACAGATTCTTTAATGTTCATTTATGACTTTTTGATGAAGCTATTGCTTGTTTGTCAATAGCGTTTGTTCTGTTGATCCTATTTCTTCTTGTTTTATTCATAACAGCTAAATTACAAACTGTCGCCTATTTTAGAGTTATAGTAAAATATTGTATATGGAATAAAGTTATAGAAATCATGCTTTACTTAAGCAAAATGTACATGTAAATCTAATTTTATATTTTCAGAGTTTAACAAACGACAACAAATCTGCAAGTTCAATAGTGCACAGGGAAAAAGTGCCACAGACATCTTTTGCACATAATGGTCTAAACTGGTCACAATGGCGGCTAGCATATCATCATTGTAATGATACAGACTTCAAAACAACAGGATTCACAAAACTTGAAAATGGAAGAATTTTGAAAAAGAAACAACTATTTAGAGATGCTTCTTACAAAGCCACAGTTTATGAATTATCAGTACAAACAAAGAAATATGGTAGACGTCACGTGATGTACACCAAAACGATGGCAGGAAAAGACAACAATACAGACTGGGAACATACTCTTCTATTTGGAGGTAAAAAGCGATTACGTAACCAAATAAGTCGTGTTGTTGCACAAGGGTGTTCTGTGTTTGTGCGAAGGGCAGTGATTAACAACAATAAAACATTGAAAAGTGTGGACAATGATCAATCATATGACTACGCATGGAACAAAACTTCTTCGCGGAGGCATCATAGACTTGTACAAAAAGACGATATTGTGATTTCAGGAGAAGCTATGGAAGAATAAGCTTAGTTGTGATGACAATCAATGGGACCTTTGCATTTTCATCGTTGTTCACGATTTACATAGTTCATTTACATATTATTCTCCCTTGTTTTTATTTGAGTATAATTATTATTGTTATTGTTGTTGTTTTTTTTTAATACAAAATAAACAATTTTCATTAAAATGGTTTAATTGTGTTTTAGCTAGCTCACCTTCAGTTTTGCTCGAGTGAGTTATTCTGATCATGCACAATCCCTGTTCGTCCGTAACAATTTGTATTGCATCTCCTCGGAAATGATAAAAGATATGGTCAAATACAGGATGAGTGGAATCATCTGAACGAGAGACATTGACAAAGAAACAGTAGCTGCATCAAACAATTAAGCATCAGCATGTAAGGAATTAAATTAACTTTACAACAATCCTCAAGACTAGTTATCCTTGCGGACCGACTTAGAAGGTTACCCAGCACGAAACCATGCTGTGTGGTTTAACCGGATAATAAGGCCTGTACCTTCCAAAAAAAACTTTCATTAAATGCATAGGCAACAATAGCCGACCTAGTGGTCAATTAACATCCTTTGTATTTTGCACTACGTGTGCTACATTCTAAGACTTGGGTCACAATTCCAAGATAGACGATCTGTCTACATTCAGTTTCCCCATTAGTATTTCCACTTTATGCTTAGATCTCGGGGGGGGGGGGGTATGTTTAACTGGGCGAGGGTAGCTATCTTAATTAAATGTAAACTGTTTTCTCTGTTTTCCCTTAAAAAGAAGATACACAATAACAATCACCTTCCAAAGATTGATCATGAGGTGAATATGCTTCTATTCAAACATTGTTTTCAAGAGCTGTTTTCAAGATGGTTGTCATAATGGCAATTTTGAAATCTATTTTATCTTAAATAAATTATTTATTAAGAATTCAAAAGTGCAATCTTAAACATGCCTCCAATAAATATAGTATTTATAAGAGGAAAGAGTCAATACTATGTGTGAGACACCTCCGTCTTCTTAGTTATAGATATGGTCAGTAGACTTGAAAAGACAAGACTCAATTCAAAAGACATAAGTCCATGATCATTGGAAAACCATGAGAAACCGGTAACGCGCACAAAAAACACTGAAAATACAAATATTAAGATAAATAGAAAGCATCACCTACTATCAAAACCCAGGTGTCAGCAAAGCAGGGATCGTTTAAAAGAGTCATTATTTTACTTCAATTATGTGTTGTGCATAAAGCTTAACAGTAATATTTGCAGAATAGGTGCTTTT
Source organism: Pododesmus macrochisma (assembly GCA_032359645.1). Classification (NCBI taxonomy): domain Eukaryota; kingdom Metazoa; phylum Mollusca; class Bivalvia; order Pectinida; family Anomiidae; genus Pododesmus; species Pododesmus macrochisma. Next base: position 9,638 of record JAUMGZ010129656.1, read on the forward strand.
CTTAATTCATGATATTTTCATCAGTAATCTACCATCAAAGCCGGTGCTATATTCCTCCATATAAATAAGTCATTTTGATCTTAGAAACTTACGAAAGATAACCATAGAAGCAAAACAAAAACACAATAAACGTACAGAAAAGTAAAAATAACCTAGTTTTAAATCGAACCACAAAAAACTTGAATGCAACGATTTAAGATGACAATTTTGTTGATAAAAAGAATGGTTTGTGCTCTATCTAGTTACGTGCCTTTCATTGCTTTTAACCAATAGCAACATCAAACACCAGAATGTAAGGAATTTAATGGAGACCAAAACAATCCTCTGTTGGGCCGACTTAGGACGTCACCCAGCACGAAGCCAGGTGGTATAGTAAAACCGGTTAATGAGGCCTCAACCTTGCCACTTCCCACATGAGCCTTAAGTATAGACATACATTTGAAAATTTTAAAAATACACTTCATGGTGCTGTAAATCTTCTAAACAACGGGCCTCAAACGATTTTTAAAATAATATCACTGAACTTACTTTTCTTCAGTTGGTATGATTGAATTGCTTTACACTGATTGATGTAATTCAAAATTAAAAAAAAATAAAAACTAAATGATACATTTTGTGGCCAAAAATATTATTGTCAATAGAGTATTTTGCTTTGTGTCTGTAAGATTTAGTTATACTCTACAAAATTGACATTGAATCCTGCTTCTTTTTCCTTCACCATTAATGATTGTTGCAGGCACGTTGTTTCTCTTCCTAGCTCATTCCTTAGAGTTTGATCTGTTTTCAGTTTAGATTGGGTGTGCTCAATAGACGAAGCTTATGTTGTGAGCAAACACATTGATTTATTTTTTATTTTTCACACACACACACACACACACACACACACACACACACAAACACACACACACATTTAAGCGCGATTGTGTATGTACCAAAATGTATGATTAATCATAATCTTATTGATTTGTAACTAGATACTATATCAAAGTTATCTCTGTGGATGTTGTAAGTTTAGTTTAATTATTTCATTTGTACACAATTTGTCAGTGGCAATTGAATTATTGAGGAATTTGGCAATACTGTAATGCACACTTTAAGTTTAATTTTTAAATGTCTACTTACACAAAGAGTATGGTGTTAATGGTGGAGGTGGACAAAAATAAAACTCCTAACATATTCAACAACATCTTCTTTCTTCAAAATTAGGATATGTATTCCTTTTTTTCGAATATTAGTTTTAATCTATTTGATTTTGTCAGTGTTTGTCAATCAGTTTGAACTGTAAAACAGGATTAAATATTATCAATGGGAAACAATATTTCCCCTGACACATAATTTGGTGCGTTTTGCTCTCCTAAGGACCCCAATCCCCCTCCCTTTTTTCCTGGCAGGCTTAAGTGTTGCTGTTGTAACTCTGCGAGCACACTAATTATTCATCAATGTCATTTTTCACATACTTAACTTTATGTGGAATCTATGAATATACCACTTATTAGCCACTGTTTTCAGCTTTATGCTACTAAGTTTTGTCCAATTTGTATGTTTCATTTGCCTTTTGTAAATATGTTTAAGCGTTTTAATCGTTTAGATTTTTATGGACAATTGATATGGGTGGTTAGTTGTTGAGATGATTTACAGCGCCATGAAGTGTTTTTATTAAATTTTTAAATGTATGTATGTACTTTAGCCTTCTAGTCTCATGCGGGAAATAGGAAGGCTGAGGCCTCATTAACCGGTTTAACCACACCGCCTGGTTTCGTGCTGGGTGACCGTCCCAAGTAGGTCCGCATGGATTACTAGTCTTGGTGATTGTTGTGATGTCGATTTAATTAATTACATACCGGTGCTTCATTGTTTGACGCATTTATTGTTTAAATGTTTCTCAATGTCTCTCGTTCTGTTGATTCAATTAATACTGTTTTTAACAATAGTCACAACTATTAACACACACTTTGATATTTTAAATAAAACATATTATAACATATAACACCTGTGTTGATGCTATATTTGTTTTTCGATGATGTGTCTGTTTATTGCATGAGCAATAAACTTGTACACAAAATTAGTCTTTTTTAACAGGGATTCTTGTATTGTCCTTGTTGCTTTTATTCATACATGGATTAATCGTGTCACTTGTTTAACTCATTCCAGCATTCCGCAATTTACAAGCTTCGTAATCGATCGTTTGATAAATGTAATAGTACAATGTACGTAGCATATCAAGGGGAGGTAACCAGTCAAGCAATTTATAGTGTGTACTCTCGGAAAACCTCGGTTCGTGTTCTTATCCAGAGTGTTTAAGGGCCGAGCTGTCCAGAATCCCTGCATGCAGTAACTTGAATATTGTGTTGTATGCTCTGTCGTGTTTCAGCTTGTCGATTTTGCTATAAATAAACCTTGTGACGTATACAGTCTAGGTATATAAACGCGTGTGTATCTCTTACAAAACATATCCAGCATTTTATCGACTCTGTACACTACAGCTAACAACCGAACGTCCAACAGTTGATTACTAGGTATATATCAAATATGATATGAAAATGATATATCAGTACTTAATTTCAAAGGATTGAAAAAATAATATAAAATAACTATATAATCACAAACATTATTAAATCCCAAACGAGTTATACAAAACATATGTGTTTTAACATATATGTTAACTATATATTTGTTCTGTTGAAATAGACAAGTATTTTAATGAATTCTTCACTTTGAGGAAGGGGCGTGTTCTCATAACTTTTTGACCATGTTTTATATCTACGCTGTTTAAATATACGAATTGTGTTGTTTTAGGTATGGCGGGTGCAAGTTTTCTACCACCCGGTGGTCCAATGGAAATCGTTTTCTCCTTTGACACAACGGGATCTATGTCTTCGATACTCGAGGAGGTCCAAGGCCGTGTCCAAGATATGATTCAGCGTCTTCAAGCAGACATTCATGGAATAAGAATAGGAGTAATAGCACACGGTGACTACTGCGACGAAAAAGTATTCTACCTTACAAACAAACACGACTTTTCATCGAATGTTGCAGATCTATGTGACTTCGTTAAGGGCGTAACAGGTACAGGAGG
>JAUMGZ010129878.1:0-29591 GCA_032359645.1 Pododesmus macrochisma
TATTTTTTTTTTTCATATCTATTTAGTTTATACTAATATATAAGTTAATGCACAGTTTGTATTAAGAATTTGGTAAACAGATTGCACAATTACACTCGCTGACTTCACTCTATAAGTCAAGGTGTCTAGTTCTATTGAAATAAGTCAAAGATATTTAAACAATTTGACCATCCTTGTCTCCAGAATCTGTGTCTGATTCTTCAACTACATTATCTTCAGCATTGTCGTTCTTCCTCTCGTGTGATATCATTGTCAAGAAGGTCACATATTATTGAGGCACTTGGTCGCAATCAAACCAATTAATCCGATACGTGTCAGACGAAAGATATCAATCGTGATCTTCTGCTTTGTAGGTTTTGGGTGAAGCATTTGTAGCTCCTTTCCATAGACTTGCAACAAAATTGGCTCACCGAATTTTATTGAAAAGGCCGTTCTAGCATGTTACTAGGATCGATACCTATGATTTTCAGTAGTGGGTCTTTGTTACTTTTGGGGCATACTATTGTTGGAACAAAGCCAATCTAACTCCATTGACCTGTTTTATCTTAAGGACGACTATATATAGAACATGTAAACTATTCTACTGCCAGTCTGGCGATCTAATCTAATGAATCGGGGTGTTCGAGTTCCAAGAAGGTGTTAATATACTCGGGCGTTTTCATCATAAGTGTAAGAGGTTTCACTTTGCCTTTGTTCATAAAGAAAGCGGTGTAGTCAGAACCGGTGAACGCATGGCGTCCAAGAAATGCATCAAGAAAATTGGAATCGAGTTTAGAAATCATGTTTATTATGTCAATGTAGCGTCTGGTGTTCTGGTGGTGACTTTTTGATGAAACTATTGTTTGTTTGTCAATAACCTTTGTTCTGTTGATCCTATTTCTTTTTGTTTTGTCATTCAAACCAGCATCCATCCAGATAAATGGTGTCGCATGATAATGAACCGTATGGTACAACATGAGTATTATGCCGCCTGTATCATTGCTGCGCTCAGAAACATTTAGATCAGTTTGATGGTCGATTTTCAGGATGTTGCTGAGATGAAATATCAGTCGAGTATCCGCCTCTTCATGGCGGCAGGAATAGGACGGAGCTTGTACTCTTAACACAACATTCTCTTTTTAGTAAAAAGACAGTTCTCTAAAAATGCCAAGTAAACTTCCTGATCTTTCAGTATAGCAGCATATGATTGACTTTGCCAATCATTTGAAAGAAACTTGAAGAATGGCATTTTGAATGATGGTGACTGTAAGGCATGCTGCCAATCCTTGGGACATTTTTTATCTGGACCAGTGACCAACAATGGTGTGTTATCCTGTCCTCGCCTATTGCGTTCGACTTCCTTGATTGATGTGCTCGCATATGTGTCACAGACAAAATCTACTCTACCTGACATTTTACAAAGTTGCAAATATGCAAGAAATAGCACCAAATGTTGCGGGGGTATTTTGTAAAGTGTGCAAAATGAAAATGGCATCGACAAGTGTGACATCTATTCTTGCAGGGGGATCACCTGTATACATATCTTCAAGCTTTTGCATTAACTTGGATTTGTCGGTTTTATTGATACTTCCATCAACATGCGCTAAGGCCGATGCAATTGGTACTAGAGGATACGAAAAAACCTTTGATAGGTCAAGAATTTCTAAAGTGCTGATGTACAGTAGGCGCCAAAATAGATATCTCGTACCGTGTACCTCAATGAGTTTGTTGTCTTTGCTAGTGAGTTTTGTTCTGACGGCATCAAAAGTTCTTCACTTTCCTTCGTTTGATTGGTTGTTCAAACCGCAATGGACTGTCAAAACATGCATTGGTGACTTCCTCTTGCCACCCCTTTCATACCAGGTCATGTTTAGTCGGGTCACTTGCTTGTTTACCTGTTGTGATAAAGTTAATGTTGTCATCAGGTTCTTGGGTAAAAGGATTCATAGAATTCGCAATTCCTTTTTCCAATATTTTAAGTTCTGAGTTATCTTTTGTTACCCCAAAAGGTTGCAATATGTTGCTAACGTCCTTTTGTGATTTGATACCAGCTCTTTCCATAACGCTACAGACAATACAACTTCTTGTTGACCTTGTGACCATCCATTTCCTTCTGGCTAAATCTGAATAGCCTAAGGTGGAAATGCCTGTACGTTTAGAAGCAGTATCTGCGTTTATGGTCTGTTCCAGTATCAAATCAAGAACCACTCTTAAAATTTGTTAATCCGTTCGCCGCCATATAGACATTGCGCCCCCAAATAAGATAGATCGCAAACCAGGACGTGTTAGGTCACTATTTTGCAAATTGAGGACGTATCAAACCATCCATCTGGCATAATTTGGCCTATTTGCTTCAAAAAACACAGGGCACATTTCTTAAGAGCATACACAGGTCAAGGTCATTTGTTCTACAATATTTGTTTGTTTGTTAAATTAGGGCTTAACGTCACGTCCAGAATCTTTCACTGACATTGTGACAAAAGACCAAAGGAGAAAAACCAAAATATATGACATGAAGAGAAGCAGCGACAGGAACGGGAAACAATAGGAATAGAGATAGTTCAGAAAGAAGGGTGAGCCCATGCAACGGCGTTTCCGTCTACTCTTCTATCGAACTTTACATGGGGATCTTTATCGTGCCAGGGGGTTAAAAATCCTGTACCCGGGACCGCCAGCTTAGATTCCCCTCCGAAGGTCAATCTTTGTCTGGCCTCTACATTTTAGGTGTATATGCAATAAATTTATGAATTTGAACATATTTACCAGTTAGTTGCCTCTACAATTTAGTGACGCGAGCATATAAAAAGGAAAATATTTCTTTACTCTTTTTTTAACTGTTAAAGGGGTTAGGTTTATTTAGTTTTACGAAGACTTATACGAATTCGAAAGGCAAGTTTATCAAACCTGACATCACAATCTTAAATTCAATTGTGCAATGCTTTAGAAAACTGTTTGGGTAATACTTATTTCAAAAGCTTTTACATTGTTGTTCAGAAGAGGGAGCGTTGGAGTAATGAAGGAGGGGAATCAAACATATACATCACTTTGTAGTTACTCATCCTAAAGCAGTTTTTAGTTTTTTCTTTTATTTATATTTTAAGTTATATTATACAAAATTGCAAACGGACAAGGGGTCCCTGATACATACATTGTCAATATCAACAAGAGACACACACCAATTCTGTGTGTGCCGGGACCTTGTCCAAGATTCCAAGCCTAGCTAGGAATCAGACATCATCAACAGACGTTCAAGAGAAAATAAATTTAGACTATCAATTTTGGAGTAAAATAAGAAGGGTGAGATCAGATGTCCCGATGTTGTTTAAGTTGTTAATGAATCAAACATGTCTTTATGTCAGACCCACAGCTTGTTCTACCCAAATGCTTGTCTTCCGATGGTCCTGTCACTGGATCTCTGCTGGCGGAGGAGACTACGTGTGAAGATACTCAGGTTTGTAACTAAACCATAGCGACTACCTCTATAAAGAGACCATCTGTCCATAAAGACAACCTGCTCTAGTGACCACCTCTATGAAGAGACCATCTGTCCATAAAGACAACCTGCTCTAGTGACCACCTCTATGAAGAGACCATCTGTACGTAAATACAACCTGCTTTAGTGACCACCTCTATGAAGAGACCAGCTGTACGTAAATACAACCTACTTTAGTGACCACCTCTATAAAGAGACCTCATCTGTACATAAAGATCACTAAAAAACCAGGTACCTTGTAGTCTAAATACACTTATTTGAACCTGTACGTAAAGACCACTATCATATAAGGACCACTTTTTCTATATTCTTGGGTCGTCTTTATGGATAGGTTTGACTGTATGCTAAATGTAACATTCAAGTAGCATTAGCTAGGCTGCCCTTTACCGAACTGACAAGGATTAATCCCGGTGTATGACGCATCAGTAGCAGGAAACGCTTACTCTTTTAGGACTGCTGGTGTCATTTCGATTTAAAATAAAAAGTACAGTCATTATAAAATTTTCTTATTTATCTAAATATTTGTAGTTTTATAAAATATTCGGTGTATTCATGTTTGCGTTTGTTAAACCTATGATTTTACATGATATAACAAAAAACGATACTGTTTATATCATGTACCGTCTATTTTGTTATATGCTACACCGTACACACATTAATTATTTTGTTTGTTACAGATTTGTTATAATGAAGTACTTGTGATAAGCAATGCTGTTAGATATCAGTATGGATGTCAAGAACTACATGTAAGTCGTGATATATATATACCCGCTTAAGGTCATATTTCAAGGATAACTCCTTCATCACTTCGACCTAAATGAGAAAGTACAAAGGAGCCAGAAATACGATGACAAAAAAATATTGAAGTGACATATTCTTATGGTGACATATATGCTTCTCTTTTAACAGTGGAAAGGGTTGCCATACACCGGAATGACACGGAAGCATCGCGGCGGGTGACACACGTGTAGCAGGAAACGCTTACCATATCGCGAGCACCTGGTTTCGCTTCTAGTTTTGTTTTGTTTTTGTTTCCTGTTTTAGTTAATAAATATATATTTGGTTCTTTTTACTGTGTTCGTCCCAAGTTTTCCTTCTGTTTGCCCATGTCCATGGACTTACGGCTTTTGAAAATCGTCTTGGTTTTTTTGTTTTCGTATAAACTACCTTAGTTATGCTCCTACATGGCGCCCTGTGTTCGCCCCTATGCGTTTAAAGTGAAGGATCTGTACTTGCAATTTGTCCCTAACCGGAAACTCTATGTGCAGTTTCTTGCTTCGAGCAAGATCTGGGGTTCGGGACGGGGGAATCTCACACAAAGTATTGGCTTTTTCCTCTTATAAATATCATATTTATCGGAGGCATGTTTCAGATTGCATTTTTGTATTTATGAGTCATCGTGACTCTCGGGTTGACGAGTTAGGCGATTTGAATATTGCGATGACCTGGAAAGCTATGGTTGCTGATAACTTACGTAAGCGCCATCCAAGTCCGAGTAGATAAGGAAAAAAGACCAAACGACGATAGGCATTTCTGCCGTGCTTGCGGCCCCATGTCAAAGTATTTCAATCTGAAGGTCCTGACGTTGTTTGAAAGTAGGTAGTTACTCCTGTTTTATTGCTCCAGTTCTTATTTTATGAATAAAAGAATGGACACTGCGACGAAACATTAGGGAAAATATGGAAATAAACAAAAGTTAGAGATACAAAATTCAAAATCCGGCTACAAACAAGTATTATATCTACATATCTTCAATTCCAACCATAGTCAAGAATCAACCTTAATGAAGACCCAGACGAATAAAGGCTAATAAGCCAAATATTATTAAAATGGTTTTGTCCACAACTTAGGTGTACGCGCAACTAAACGCACAGCGCAAAGACTAGAAATAATATCAGAGTTTGTCGTAAACAAAAATGTAGAGAGGTATACTGCGACAATGGTCTTACAGTTCATAAAAAAATTGCATAATTGTTACTACATGTATGATATTATTTACATTGGTTGTAAATTTCAAGGAAAATGATGTTGAAATCTGTTTAAAAAAAATGAGCGAGCCTCTATTGTGTGAAACAAATTTAATTTTACTAAATTTTAAACTGAAAGAAAAAAAATTAATGATATCCTTGGAATGGTGGTATTGTAAAGATTAAGATCAATGATTTTCCTTCTTTTCCAATTTATAAATCTCTATTTTACAGTTATGTCGGAAATTAGCGGAGATAAATGCTGCTGACAATAACATTATCGGCAAGAAGAATGTGGGCATTAAATTGTGCAGTGCTTGCTGCAGTGACAATCTTTGTAACTCACGTGACTGCTTTGAATTACGAAAAAGTAAGTTGAACCCTAACCCTCGGTCAATTTTTCAGCTTCATTTGCCCTAAAAGTAAAGAACGATGACATCTCCATCAAGGGTACTGACGACCAAGAAAAACGCAAACAAACATTAAAATGCAAAAGATAAGGAACACACATGTATATATATAACAAAACCTGGATTAGTATTTAGGGAGAAAAAAGTTTGAATCAGAGGGACATTTATGACCGCTGAAAATGCCAACAAATTATATTGAAAGCACATAAACCCATATCACAAACATATTTGATGTCATCTTCCACAATGGAACGACTCAGGCGCGTTCACTGAATGTGTAGTTTAACGTCTTCAGCGCACCGTTATGGCCATTAGAAGACGGGCTTAGGACGTTCAACATTTAAGACAAGTGTTATATCATTGGAAAAGATAACTTTTAATAACAACTTCCAAATTGATAATGGATCAGGGTAAACAGAGTTACATTCAACATTACAAAGACTACACTTCAGTAAACACCTACGTAGGATAATAGTCCAGCACAATAAGTTGTTAGCGATGCACATTATGCTCAAACTTGACTTCAAAAATCGTTATGTACATGTAATATGAAATTTACGACACAGTATACAAAGTCAATATCTATGCAGTCTTAAAATATATTGTATAACAATGCGTTGGCTTCGATTACACTTTATGCAGATATACAAGATCAGAACAAACACTCATACATCATTCAAGTAACCTCAGAAAGTTGGTAAGAATGTATTATTTTGCCTGTCGAGGCTATTGATGACGGTTGATTCTTTGTAATGAGCTAGTTTTTTCTCTCACTTATTTGGTTGTTTTGATGTCATTTTTAAATTCTTATTTCAGTTGGCAATTACATTTAGGTGGTGACATTTTGATGAAACTATTGTTTGTTTGTCAACATCCGTTGCACCGTTGATCACATGTCTTCTTGTCTTTTTAATTATATGTTTCTTTACTATCATACATGCACACGTGAACGTTTATTTAACCACGCAAATTGCAAAGTATTATTCGCACATTGGTCATCACAATGTGACTATACATTTTCAATTATGTTGTATACTTATGTTATACTCAAAGTTCCGTTAATCGTATTAACTATACTATCGGATCCTTTTAATGATGTAGATGTACATATGGATGTATATATTGTAATTTGGTGGGTATTTTACGCTTTCCTTGGTCATCATTCCGTATGATTAAGATTCCAATCTTCCTAAATTTACAGCAGTTGTATTTCTGTTGTACTTTATTCAGAATATCAACAAAATTGAATCCTTTTACAAATATGTTCCTAAAAGCAGTATGAATAGAATCAACAGAATGAGCGACATTGACAAACAAACAATAACTGCGTCAAACAATGAAGCACGGGAATGTAATTAACTAAATCGACATCACAACAATCATCAAGACTAGTAATCCATGCGGACCGACTTAGGACGGTCATTTAGACTAAATATAACGAAAAAAAGTATCTCTAAAAATACACATTTTCAAACTGTGACGTACCACCAGTGAATGTGAACTTTAAAAACAATATGTTTGAGAGAATCTCGTCCGAATTTCCAGGTCTAGCCTCAACATAACTTTCATCAATGAATGCTCGCGAGAGAATGAATTTAGAATGGAGACACCCTAGATAAAGACAGACTGGAGAGCCAAAAGTGGTTTTTTTTTCTTGAATAAGATTCATCCTAATAAAGTGGTCAAATACATAAGATAAGGTTAAAAAAGGAATTGTTCAACAAAATCAAGACACTTGTATTGCGATCTCAAGTTTTGCTCTATGACACCATTAAGATCAATTATATTGCTATATGTTGTACCTAAAACAAGATGAGTGGAATCAACAGAACGATAGACATTGGTAAACTAACAACAGCCGCTTTTAATAATTCAGTGCCAGAATAAAAAGGAGTTAAAATGACGTCACAACAATCCACAAGACTAGTTATGCGTACTCATCAACTTGTGCCGGTTCTCGAACATAAAACTGGGCGGTGTGGTCAAACGTTTTGCTTTATACACTCCAGAACACGAATGTTGCTTTATGTCATGCTCAGGGTCACGAGTTTTACTTTATGTCACCCTCACAATCACACTTGTTGTTATAATACATGCAGAAATAGGATCAACAGAACAACAGTTATAGACAAACAAACAACAGCGTTATCAAAAAGTCACCACCATAATGAACTACCAAAGTGATTAGGGCATTAAAAATGACGTCCAACCAACCAAATTGGTGAGAGGACCTCACTCTTGACCCGAAGCCAAACTCCGAATCAATCGTCATCAACGGACTGGGAGAGGAAAATTAATTTTGAAAAAGACAACACCTCGATAAATCAAAGCTCTGAAACCAAAAGGGGTGGGGGATCATGATGGTAATGGTGGACAAAAACCACACCCCAACAATACTATAAAATAGTCTTGCCAAAACTTTATATGTTCGCGCAGTCAAACTGATAGTCTGTTTGACCTATTCCTCTTGACACGTGTTTCGGACAACTCAGTCCTAATCAGCAAAGGTCATATCACTGGTTTACATGACTGAATATTCAACGATTGAGCAAAAGATTTCACATAGTTTTGAATAAAATTCCATTAAACAAGGCATATTACGTATTACTGAATTATCTATTTACATGTACATACGAATCGATTTTTTCTAAATAATTCTAGCTTTAATTTGTAGAGAAAGCGGTTGTTATTTGTCTGTGTCTTACTATTTGCATATCAAAGTGTTTGTGACTGCATAAAATTTGTATGTGGAACATACACGTACAGCAATAAATGAAAAAGTTTCTGATGAGAATTTGATGAAGAAAGTATACATGCTTTTAACGTCAGTATTACTTTCATAAAAAAAATTGTCGAATGTAAAATAAGAAATATGTGTTGTTGACATTCCGTCTACATTTCAGATATGTCTAGCCTACTGGCGCCTGCATCGGGTTAGCGGAAGAAATATTTACAGTTACACCATGTAGATGAAAGTTAACTTTATACACGAAATCTGCATTGATAAATTTGATTAGAGTTGTTTTACGTAGGTGTGATGACAGTAAGATACTGTTTATTCAATAAAATCAATGCATATCATTGTAAAGTTGTGTTGGAAACTCTATTGTCGGGAACTACAAGAATAGAAACAAAAGAAACCTAAGCATTGTGACCAGCTACATGTAGACAAGATCTAGACTTCCTAATAAAGCGGTTAAGGAGGCTCACCACATGCGACAACAATACAATGCAATCAAACATAGTCCTACATAACAGCATAAAGACATTTATATGCATATATGCTTTACTCGTTTAGATTTTAATGGACAATTGATGTGGACGGTTAGTTGTTGAAATGATTTACAGCGCCATGAAGTGTATTTATTAATTTCTTTAAATGTATGTCTATAAGTGGGAAGGTTGGGGTCTCATTAAGCGGTTTAACCACTCCGCCTGGTTTCGTGCTGGGTAAAAGTCCTGAGTCGGTCCGCATGGATTACTAGTCTTGAGGATTGTTGTGATGTCTATTTGATTCCTTACATTCTGGTGCTTACTTGTTTGACGCAGTTATTGTTTGTTTGTCAACGTCTCTAGTTGTGTTCATTCCACCCTTACTGTTTTTTAAAAGAATTATCACAGATATGCCTTTTTGTAATTTGTTTATTTTATTTATAGTCAATCCCGGTGAGTTATACATGAATTAAATATCCGTTGGTGACCCAGTGTTGACCGTCACAATGTCAAAATGCTTTTGAATTATCCATTTAAACTTTTCTGTAGAGGCTCACAGTAAGGTTATTTGACTACAAAATGCATACCTGACAGGGAGGTGACGCCACCAAAATACAGACAAGGAGCAAATGAGGACGATGTGGTGACATACCTTAAGTAGTTAACAACGTGGGACGCACGTGGGACGCACACAGCCAAAAGAACACAAATAGTTATTAACTTGAAAAGGAAACATCACGAACTTCTATTAAAACCTAGAAGCGAAACCAGGTGCTCGCGATATGATAAGCGTTTCCTGCATATGTCATCCACCACGACGATTCTGAACAATGACGATCGATCACTTATATCGTGACGACAGGGTAATCAAAAGGAGAGAGAAAAAAACATTGACAGGATAGGAATAGAAGTAGCAAAAGTATAATGAAAGCAAAGCAGTAGAGACAGTAAGACAATGAATAAGAAACAATGACCGCACATTAGAGAATAAGATGACATTATGATGTTATTAGATATAATAAAAAGAACTTGAATAGAGAACTAAAACTGTAAACTGAAACGGCGCAATATAATACAAGAAACAAACTATACAACTATTAGTGAGGCATAACTGCGAATGAACCACAGACGTCCAGGCGAAAATGAACATGAATCACCGGCTAGGAGTTTATTGTTTAATAAGGGCTTAACGTCACTTCAAGAGTTTTCACCGATATCGTGACAAAATACTACAGGAGAAAAACCCAACAATAGGAAAGAGAAGTGGCGACAGGAACGGGAAACAAAGCAGGCTTGACTAATTTTAAAATATATACAAAATTGCAAAATAAAACATGCAACCAATAAATAAATGTCTGTAAGAGAAAAGAAGGATATTCTGTCGAAGGGACAACAACTACATCCTAGCGGAAATATGAAAATAGCTTGTCAACAATTAAGATTAACACGACTCTATTGGACAATCTTGTCCTAGTTAGCAGAGATTACTTAAACGTAAAAGAATTGTAATTATAAACACAATATATTATATAATAACAATCAACGACAGACAGACGAACGGACTTACAATTAGGAGAAAGTAGGTGAAGCCTTAATGCCAGTAAGTCAAGCGCGCAAATTTAGATTTCGGGCAAGTATGAAACTGAATAAATGGCTAGGAGTATGTTGTAGACCTGCAATCATAGCGAAAAAAACGAACTGCATCTCACACATAACATTGGCTTATAAGAAAGTTTCAGAAATTCAAACAATGACGTTGGGATAATATATATAATTATATCAGAAAAAAAACACATCTCATATCTCTTTAATGTATCATGATGGCGGCCACAAAACTAAAGGCCAAAGTCTATGTAATGTATAACCCTGCCTTAAAATCTTGGAAATACGACAAACCAAGGCGATGTTCCAAAGACGTAACTCCATACTCGTGAACAAATATAAGAAAAACGTCGGATGCACACAGAAATACAATCAAAAGAAATATGATCTACTCATCTCGCTCTGTTGTTCCACTCGATCATCCTGTTATGTACTCGTTATGTTGATGAATTTTTCATCTTTCATTTAGTTCCTCTAAGTTTCGACGTGAACGTCAATATGACTCGTATTATTAAGAACAGTACGCTACACTATTATATGGAGTTTGAATGCTATTACATTACTAGTATTTAAGCATACATAATTAAGTACATGTATAGAACAAAGGAATTTACTTAGTTGAGTGGTCTATCTAAGAATTCAATTCAAAGGGTCAATATAAGATGCGCTTTGAAAACAAAATAATTATTACATATTAAATAACAAGATTCGTCATCCAAAACTAGATGCGAAACCATTTAGCAACAGTTTTTGTTTCCTTCGTCCACTAAGATGTCTTTGATATGTGTTAACATGTTAACATTCGTAACACGGTTATATAGGTAAGGATTGTGCAAAGAAACATCTCAATAGTGTCACGATGACACTTTTAATGTTAACAATAGTTTTGTTCTTTTTTGTTTCTTTCACGTCGTAGTCATCGACATGAATATTTATTGTATTATTATAATATACGTAACTGAATCTCGTTTAGAATCATGATACGGTAAACGTAAAGATTCAATAGTGTATTACAAAATCAATTTGTCAAAAGCAGTCTGATGGTTCGAGGCAATTCGTTAGTTTGTTTTAGTCCACACACAACATTTACTGTCCCTAATGAATTATACACAAAAGAGAGTAAAATTCAGTATTATTTTACAATAAACTGTTGCGGTTTATATTTCTGTTTGATGTTTCATCTGACTTGACATGTACATGTTTTGAACGTTTGCAGAATTTTCTATTCTAATATTGGAGACATACTGGTGGAAACATCCGAAGGCCTAAAGGGTAATTTTGGAGATATATTTTCCTCTTTGTCTCTGGTTGATTTTAAGTGAGCAAAATAAAACACTGGTCGGTTTGAGAGTAACACTGGTCGGTTTGAGAGTAACTCTGGTCGGTTTGAGAGTAACACTAAACAGATTTTCAATACATAACATTGATAACGGCTTACAGTGTTAATTTCAAATTACTAATTATACAAATGTATTCTTACATCTTGTACGACATACATTATAATTTCACGTTTCCTATTTCCAAAAATTAATTCATAAAACTTTAATGACATGCCATAACTTAAATTAACAAAAGAAGGAAGTCGTTGGTTTTGCGTTTGATCAGCAGACGACGTTTTATCAAATTACTTTTTATACAGGACGTTATCAAGAACTGACAAAAATACACTGGAAATCGGAATATACGTAGAAGGTATTGAAATATACACACGCTTGTCACGCGATTGTGTTATTACATTGTTCTGTGACAAGCTATGATTACATTCTCAATTGTGTATAGATAAGCTTAACGTTTCCCATAATTGAAAAAATAGTGTCATTAGTCGACGTTATAACACCAACATATGTATTTGTCGTACCTGAATTCTTAATTGTAATACATGTTTAGTTGAAATGATCGTTGGTATGTATATACTTATCTAGTACATGTCTCGTTAACTTTTTTTATTAGAGCGTCTGTTTATGGCATTGTGTTGTTGTATTGTAGTTTGGCATTTAGTACCGAAAGACGCAGATGTTTTTTCTAGCCAGTTTAATTCTATCTATTGTTTGTCATGTTGATTTGTAAACCGTATATTGAATGTTTAATGGGCGGTTACAAACACACGTATTAACCTTTTAATGAGTTGGGTTGGATTTATTCTTAACGTATCCATATATTTTTAAACGACACTGATTAAGTGAGAAGTATAATGGAATTGGCAAGGATGCACAAAATCATCTCATAAATATAAAAACAATTACAACTTATTAATACACATTTCTGCGTCAACAAAACCGAATTTAATCATTTTCACGTGTATACTGGTGCACATATAATGGTACATGTAAATCATATATATTTGTTCTCTGTATATGTGCTTATACTTTTTATGAAAAAGGAAATTAGTTTACAAAACAGAGAAAAAAATGTAACTCGTGCGAATCTAGTACCACTTATTATCTATAAATATATTCATAGTATTTCTGAACTTGTACTTTTCTTCCATCAGCACCAACTGGATTCCTAAACTACTCAATAATACAAAGGTATATTGCTTGTCTTCAAAATGTTCTATTAAACCTCTTTCCTAGCTTCTTACACTCACAAAATCTAAAGACGGCCGGCAATTATATTGCGACGTCTCATATTCATGATGAATCAGAGGTGGACACTTACAAACTCAACACACCTCATTGAGAATCTGAAATCGCAATTGCTATCGACCATATCATCTATCAAAACACTTCTCCACATTTCACACTACTATAATCCTTTTTAGATTACACTAAATGTTCTAAGATCTCATACTTTATGCTTTTATGAATAAAACAGGTATAGGTATACCGTGGTTAATGGCATGACTGCATTCTTTGTCATAGATGATGCGGAGGCAAAGTAAAATGCACTGAAAAAGGTTTTGTTAGAATGCTGAATTTTTTTATCAACGACCTTTTAGTTGAAACAAGTGGCCAGGTTTCCAGCAGACTTTTGGTTTTCCATGGTGACCAACTGTGCTCCATAACTAACGGACAATAACGTGCCAATATCACATGAAATATGATAATGCGATTTCAAGAACCAGAATTTTGTCACTAGAGGAGTGTTGCTGACATCCAAGCTCTCGAGGCATGGTTGACAGTACATGGACTTTAGTCAACATTTAGGAAGTTTTATACCGCAAGCTGATTACAAAACTACGAGAGATATAAGATATATTAGATGCTAAATAGTATAATGCAAATACAAATGGTATGTACTCGTTTTTTCTCCGTTTTCAGTTTTTATATAGTTTTTTAGGCGGTTTTGTTGGCACTTCATTTGCAAACGTTTTAATGCTCGTGACCGTTTATTATTTTTTCACTAAATGTACGTTGACTTTCATCTGTAAGTATTTTGAATATTACAAATATTTTACAAACAGTTAGTGTTAATGATTTAACAGTGGTCGTACTTAAAATCGGATGTACCAAACTCCTCAGGATTTGGCAATCATTAAAAAGTCAAAGTAGCCATACAGTTGCCATTCTTAAGTACAGGAAAGTCCCAATGAGTTCGTTACATCCTTTGTTTTAGTTCGACGGATTTGGTTTACTGTATCTTTTGTTGTAGCTGAAATCACTCTCCATGTTGTGCTGAGCAGCTAAATAAAATAATATGGTTTTATCTGCATTAGAGTTTATTGATTATTCATGAACCTCTTGAGAGATAATAAGATTATCCCACCGTTGAAAACATCCGCTTGGATACATATATGTGTAAAGATCTATTCATACTCATTAGATGCATCACGCACATGGTTATCAGACCAAAGATCGACGGAAAGCATTGCAAAATATCGATAAAATGTTTATCGTAAGTATCAAAGTTTCCATATATCTAATCGATACCTGATAGTAATCAAGAAGAAAACATTGACTTTCAACATAATAACATTGCTCGCCTATTAATGCCCTCCAACAACTACCAAGAGATTGGTAGTATTATTCGCGCTTATCTGAAGCAATATTAAAGTAATATTAACGGCGGCAATGAACTAACGTCACCTCTATAACATAGACACTGCACTGCTTTCTTGTCATTATGGGCCGGCAGGAGCCGGTCCATTCTATATTGTATACGTTTAGGATTTGACACTGCGTCCTGCGTTGCTTTGGAACTGAAAACTATTTACATGAACAGTAATTTGTAATTTATAACAATTGTGTAAATAATGATCGTGAAACAGTATTACAATAATATTATTTTTAATTTTATAGAACGACAGATGTGAGATTTTATAATAATATGTATATCATACCGGCATATAACGAACTTGAATCGCACGTATGCACAAAGATAGAGCATCGCGATGACATGGCGCAACGGGCGTGAATACACCTGGCAGGGTTCGTTATATATATATATATATATATATATATATATATGGGATAGTTGAGCGAGTTGTTAGACTAGTTATTAGTACCTCTCACGTTTATATATTCCACTAACCTAAAATTTTCAAAAAGTCCTTTAGAAATATATGTCTAATATAGTAATGGAAATGTACACCTCACATTTGGGACGAGTTCAACAACTATTTTGTTTTTTTATTAAACCATACAGCTCCATCAATTACATTTTTCACACTTTATGTTCTGACATTCACCAAATATCTTTTGTCAGAACATTCATGATTTAAAGACAAATATTATGCACAGTGGCTTATTTTTAAAATAACAATTTACTACGAAGAAGTCATCTACGACTACCTGCATTACTGGCAGTGTCTGGTGAAGCTCAAATATCTTAATGAAACTAAGTGTAATATGAACTAATGTTTGTTATTGCATTTTAATAAAAGCACGTTAGTGCAAGTTTTAGTAATCGACCAAGTTTTAGTTTTTACATCAGTTAACATAAGTATAATATAGTATGGTAAGTAATATTTTATGTGTGAAACAAATTTTTTTTTATAGCAAACATATATAAGCAGAGGATATTAATTAACTAATTAAATATAATATTATCTATATAACAAAGACAACAAGGAGCGGATATAACAAAAGTGAGATTTAGATATCTTATTGAATAAGATTTTCCCATTTTCTCCAGCTGTCTATAAACTTCAGTTTGAAGTATTAGTTTTTACCACTATAAATATATTTCTGGATACGTTAGTTATCTTTAATAATATTAACCAAAGCTGTGGTATTCAAAGCCTTATTAAGGCATCTGTTTTATAATAAGAACAATGGTGTTATTAGTTTAAAAGTAAATATTGTCGTCATAGGTTATTCTAAACGAGAAATACTGCTTGTTTTTTCCAAAGGTAAATTTTTGTACCTCTGGGCATTCCAACATCAAGTGGAAAATAGTTTATCTTTCCGTGTTGCAAAAAGTGCACTGTGGACCTGCAACTATATCTATTTTTAAAAAATCTAGAGTTTGTAATGAGAAAATAATGAGATAAGCGATAATATAGCCGTAACAATAAATTTTAAAATAAGCTGTGAGTATTCCATGCTATACCGGTTCTCGTATCTTTACATGAATTCAGCGTCGATTTTCTGGCGGGCGTATTTGGTACCGTTTGCGGTAATCTTGTTTGACATTTCGGAACAAGGGCAAGCTATTAACCTCGCTGTAATAAGTTCTGGAGAGACCAGGTAAAATATCATCAGTAATTCAGAAAAAATGTAATTAAAATACAGCTATGATATCTTATGTCAATGTTTTATTATGACACATCGGACTATGTGCGATTTGAGTGTGTTGACTTGGAATGTACTTATCTATATCCTTCAACAAAGTGCACACTATCTTATATGCTTTATCCTTGTTTCTATAAATGAAATAATTGTAAATTAATTTGTTAAAATCGATTTAAAAAATCAAGGCATTTTTTTCTGTTTTTCTCCGGACATTTACGACACACGTGGGATTTTAACAATTATGTGACGCTGTAAAGAAACAACTGCTGGATAGTTGTGGCAGTGAGGAGGTCCCTTAATATTGTTTGAATTAAGAAATGTTACTATTGTTATTCTGAACCTATACATACGTAAATGCATATTCGTGTTTTTGTATACATGTAGTGTATGCGTATTACCAGCAGTATTAACTTCATTATCCATTAACTTTAATATTTGTTTTAACGACTATAACATGAAGATGCAGTCGTGCTTATAAAAGTATTTAATCAATGTCCATATTTATTATTAACAATTACGTTTTATATTCTAGGTGCAATGAATTTATATGTTATTGTCATGCTATGCTGTTAATCATTCGCCAAGTGATAAAAGATTTTCAAATTCAGTGACAAACAGCATAGCGTACCTCTTAATTACGCAAGGTCATTTAAAATATGTTTATAAAACTAAAGGTAGAACTGCACTTCCTCGTTTACTGCACATCTACCCGTGAGTTAAACAGCCTGTATGGTGTGTACTTGTGTGGATCATTCTCTGGCGGCTGTTTATCCCAAACATGTTTAATTTATGAAGCACTTGGAGTGGAACGTATAACAATCGATACGTCTGTTACAGGTATATATTACTCTCGTGCTCACAGCACGGTAATGACAGGAAGCATACAGGTATGTCAACAATTTTTTCTGTATCTTAGAGATAAACAAAGTCATATTGTGTCGCTGTATATTGCCGTTGTTGAATGTGTAGAATAACAATTTTGTCAGTAAAGATGCATAACAATGAGGATAAACCTGCTGACGTTAGATAGTCTCAGTCTGCTATATGCTGGTTACATGGTATCTCTTAACGATAATTACACGTAATCAATACAATACATGTTTCTACGTAAAAGTGAGAAAACATATGATACAGCAAGCTTTAAACAGCTAACTGAAATTACGCATGATGGACACGAATTGAAACGGTACGTTGGCAAATACTTTTTAATATTTAGTTTGTACAGAGACAATATATAATGAGAAATAGGGATTCTTACTTTGACAGTTTATGTCTTAAATTCAATTGAGAAAACAAATTGATTCAGCACGTAAAATCACTGACAGTAAGGTTAACGGAAACATAGTCTTTCCTTGACCTAACGACAAGGCACACAATTGTACAAAAAGTTTAAAAAATTGGATACAATTATTTTTGTTGTAAATTATAAATCAATTACAAATTAATAACATAATTAATCAAGGTTATTGTATTGTACGCTAGGAGATCTGTATTTTTATTATCAGATTTATTCTTTTGTAGAATTAATATTATGTTATGATTAAAAAGATGTCATAGAACAAAAGTAATATACATGTATTATCAATTCCACCGCAAAATATATCAAAATGAATTAAAAGTTAAACCCTTTCAAAGTGCCAATTTCAACTTTCATTCTCGTAAGCAGGTTTATGTGATTAGAATTTGACTAGAGGCGGAAACTGTCACGTTTGTCCGTCTGAGGTCAAAGGTCCGGTTTTGTTTACATAATTATACAAGACAAGTTTTATATGAGATATCCGAAAATTCTGTTGAAATCTGAGCAACTTAATATTTCCCAGTATGTAACTAGAGGAATTTCACAACCCTCATTTTATTGAGATCTTGTTTACAAACTTAAGAGGATTTAAAACAACTCTATCATACCTTCCATTGGTACTAAAATTGTAAGAAAATTCCTTAAGTGTAGCTATGATCCTATTATAGTGCTACGCACTACATGCCTAGTATTGGGTCCATTTACCGCCTCTTACAGGCATATATTTTGTCATTGCACACCATCTAACAATACTACTGGGACTCAATGAAGGGCTCCAGTTGAAAGCTCTATATATCGCGAAGAATAGGTCCTGATACCTGTCCGTCTAGTTGTTAGTTCGACTTCGCATTGTTTATTATTTCTGAGCTCACACTGGTGTAATAGTTGTTACTTAAGTCAGATTTTTTCGATTTCCACCGACACAGAAAGCGGTGAATGTTTGCTCTCCGCGGTTCCGTTTTTAATTTTTTTTTTTTTTTGAAATTTGGTGTCTGTGTGTTTGTGTGTGTATTTACTATTCTTTGCAGCTTAAGTTTGCTCAGAAGCTGCTGTTGTACCTCTGCAAGCACACCGATTGTTCATCAATGTCACTATTCATACACTTAACTATATGTGGAATCTACGGATCTATCATGTATTAGCCACTGTTTCCAGCTTTATTCTGCTTGGCTACGTCCAATTTTCGTGTTCCATTTGCCTTTTGTAAATATGAAAATATGTTTTTTCTCGTTTACATTTATTGTAGACAATTGATGTGGGCGGTGGGTTGTTAGGATGATTAAGAGCGCTATGAAGTGTATTATGTATTCCCTTTTCCCTCCTTCTTTTTTTCATTTTTTCTAGCAATTTAAGTTGGCTTATGTGTTGCTGTTGTAACTCTGCGAGCACACTGATTGTGCATCAATGTCATTTTTCATATACCTACCTATATGTGAAATCTGTGAATCTACCACTTGTTGGCCACTGCTTTTAGCTTTTTGCTACAAGGTTATGTCAAATTTCATGTTTCGAATTGCCTTTTGTAAATATGTATAAACGTTTTACTCGTTTCGATTTTATATTGACAATTGATGTGAGTGGTTAGTTGTTGAGATGATTTACAGCGCCATGAAGTGTATTTATTTAAGGATTGAATAATGTCATGTTGATGTGTATGGGGGTATAAACCTCAATGTATCTTAAGACAAGTTTGATGAACTGTGAATCAGTTCATATAACATTTGTCTTAAGACACATTGAGGTTTATACCCCCATAAACATCTACATAGCACGATTTAATCCTTATATTTACATTAAGCGTAGTGTTGATAGTTTGTGTCATTTCCTCCTTATTTTTAAAATATAGGACACGTGCAAGTCTATTGTACAGAAACGTATTGTTTTATCCTTTGTTACCACTTTAGAACACTATCATATAAATGCATTTTTGTTTAACGAGAAACGATAATATCTAATTTAAAATGAATAAAAGATAAAAAAAATAACTCAAATAGTCCCGCATATTCATACGCCAACTCAAAAGTTTATTGAAAACTAACCTTCAGTCTCTTTTATAAGTATATTGAGTCAAACTTCAGTTGAAATGTAAATATTAAATTTTTAAATGTATGTTTGTACTTAAGACTTCGAGTCTCATGCGGGAAGTAGGAAGGTTGATGCCTCATTAACCGGTTTAACCACACCATCTGGTTTCGTGCTTGGTGACCATCCTAAGTCGTTCCACATGGATTACGAGTTTTAAGGATTGTTGTGACGTCAATTTAATTTCTTTCATTCTGGTGCTGAATTGTTTGATGCGGCTTTTGATGGTTTGTCAATGTCTCTTGTTCTGTTGATTCCACCAACGCTGTTTTGTAGTCGTACCGGGTTTATCAAATCGTGGTTATCGTCAACTGCAAGTAGGAACGGCACGTACAGTGCGTGTTCACAATTTCCACGCTAGTAAGTGTTGGTTCTTGGACATGTACTGCTGTTTCTTGTTGTAAAAAGTACTTACTGAACTGAAACGTATCACCAATAATTATAGTAATTAAAATGGACGATTGATAAAAGTGTTTCGGCCACGATTTGGGGTGTAAATACTTCCGTCTTGTGAGAACAAAACAATAACAAGAACTGTAAAAATCTTTGAAATTTTATCCACACATTACTTATTTAAAACAATGTGTTTAAAACTCTTATTTGTGTGTGTGTGTGTGTGTGTGTGTGTGTGTGTGTGTTTCATTTATTGCTACGCTGTAAACAAGCTTTATCAATGTATACAGGCAATATATGCAAGTAAAGAAATAGTTCATATACTTATTGAAATATTTTTTAAAATAATCGACTATGTAATACCTTTGCCCCCATTAAAAAGAAGTAAAGAAGTTCGTTATTCAAGGCTGATTCGGAGCTTAGCTTCGGGTCAAGAGCGAGGTTCTCTTTTCCACTTAGTTGGTTTGACGTCATCAATGAATCCCCGTCTCAGTTTGTTAGTTCAATCTATGGTGACTTTGTGATGAAACTATTGCTTGTTAACCAGTAGCGTGTGTTCTGTTGATCCTAGATGTTTCTTACTTTATAAAATTTAGAATTGGAACCAATATCGGCGGAATAGTGAGCGTTTCCTACTAAAAATGTTTCGCCCGTTAGTATGTCGTTTTGTCAACTTTGTATGTGAAAAAAGCGCGAAGGAAACGAATATAAAAAAAACTACAAGTTTAAGCAATAGTTAGTTTTAACTGAATCGTATCCGAACTACTCTTATCAATCGTCCATTTTAATTACTTTAATTATTGGTGATACTTTTCTGTTTGCAAATTTGAGTTTAATCAGAGATTTAATTAATATGTTTCATGAGGCAGTCACATATTAGGCCAATAACAAGTGCAACAAAAATAAAAAATCTTTAATATGTAAAAACAATCATCTTAAATCATTAAAGTACAAATATATCGAATCACTCAGAATCATAGCATGGTCACATAGCAATTCAAAAATGCAATCTGAAACATAACTCCGATAAAGTTGATATTAATACAGGAAGAGACAATACTCTGTGTGAGACACCCCCGTCTTGAACTCCAGATCTTACTACGAAGCAGCAGTCATTAATGGACGCTATAATTAAAATGAATTTTGAATAGACAAGACTACAATACTTAATCAAAGCAGTAGAGCAAAGGGGGCCAAAACACACCAAGTACCTAGTGCGTTTTGGCATCAGTGTCTCACTTTGACCTGAAATAAAATTACGTTTGTTTGCCCTCTACCGCCCGCCTCATTAAAATCGGGCCGCCCAAAAAGATTTTATTGACAATTTTGCTTTTTGCATTTTTTTTTTTTAAATTTCCGATTTCCGAAACTCCCTCCGTCATCTATTTAAACTTTAAGCAAAGTGTACAATCTGCACTTACGGGAAGCAGGTGGTAAAAGAGAATCTATAATCAATCCAATTACTGCTTTTATGTAATGATTGAGCGGGAGACATCTTTCGCACTATACATATATAAAAGCGGGCAGAAAGTCTGAGGAAACTCTGACTATGCAGGGGTGTTTCTACTAAATATTTAAAGTCTCTGAGTGGCCCCAAAATCTTAAATTGTCCCATTTGGAATCCAGGATAAAAAATATTCCTTATTGATTATTAGTTAATCGGTCGGGATTTTTGGGAGTTGATTTGTAATAAGAATGCTGCGATGTTTCCTGGTGTTTTTTTATGTCACCACAAATAACAACGACAGGCGTATTCTATGTGCTAAAATCGGTGTTAAACTTAAGTTTTTGTCAATGTCGGCTACCATGCATATGTGCTCGCGATCTACATTTTACTTAGAAGTCATTTCACGGATTTATTTTTATGATAGATTGTGGAAAATTCCTGCATTTAACACAAAGTAAACAGTAGATAGCAAGCACCTTTGATAAAAACGGCAAGAAATCCGACTACTTCTTGGGCCCTGTGTAGTTACTATGTCAAGTTTTGTATGTGATTAGTTTTGCCAAAGTGCTGCCATTGTTTGTCATGAATAGTGTCTGCAGTTGATAGAAATCATTAACAAAAGGTAGCAGCATATTATAACAAAAACATATCTAGAATTTGTTTTTAATTTCTTATCAATTTTTGTCTGAATCCATTTTTAAATTAGAATTGTTAACGTTACAGGTGTACTGATGCCAGTCCCTTCACATGTTTAATTCGTGTGTCATCCTAAAGTTTGTTATTCGAGTAAAAAAGGTGTGTGAGTAGCTTTAAAGTGTGCTGTGCCGTCAGAGCTGTGACAATGTTGAAAAGTTTACAAGTTTATCTGTGTATACTATTCTATAGTTACATTAATCCATCTATTTCCTATATTATCTCTAGAGAGGACAGATAAGATTCAACGTATATTAAACAAACAAAACCCAGCTTGCCCTTTTCTTTGCATGTTGCAATACATTAAATTTATCTTTCATTTATCAATGCGTGCTAGGCAGATAACATATTGCTGGGGTTTATTATGCTCAATTGATTTTAATGATAATCATATCATAGTTGTGTCATTAACTCTAAAAGTTGAAACAATGAAAATTTCACGATTTCACGATAAAAAATTCCAATTTCATTTCCAAGGGCACCATTTGAAAAACTTTGGAATCATGCATTCGTGCAACCAATGAGATTATTTTTAAGGTCACACAGTGGTAAACAGGGTTAAGCTCACGGAAAAGTTTATGAAACATTACTATAAATGGAATGGATATATCGCTAAGTACGTGTTTCAATGTCCAATAAATAGGGCCGGTTGCATTTGTTACTAGACTTAGTATAATTATGCAAATAGCTTTACAGACAGTGATACCATACACATTATATAAAATTCCCTATTTGGTCAGCTATTATATAAATTGACTACATTTTACAGGCTCAACTTCAAGCATACATTATGAACATATAATTCGGTAAAAAAAAAAATATTTTACCTACCTACCAACTCTGAAAAATCTGGGTCGGGAGAGGGCAAACAAACATAATTTTAAGGCTTGCCTAATATGTGCCTGCACTTATATAAGGTCAAAGTAAAACTATCTTATAGGGAGAATTGTTTCATTTATAATTGAACTGTTATGGTCAAATACAGATCAACTCTACAATCTAACGCGAAATAGAAAGTAATTGCCAAGGGACGCTTTTATATATCAATTTCATCAATTTATTATTCCCTTAGGTATAATATCTACATTTACCACTCTAATATATCGACTGAACTCGATCGTGGTTGTTTCGTTTATGCCAATGTCACGCAACATTTATATTAACACATTTTTATTACAAGTTTTGAAGTTATGAATCTAAAAAGGAAAGCGAAACCATAATATATTTAACTATACCCACGCTTTCGAAGAAAAGTGGGAATATTGTGATCATCGCCGTCCGCCCGTCTGTCTGTCTTACCCTGTAACTCCGCCTATACCGTTGGAGATAGGAACTTGAAACTTTTATAAATAGTAGATATACGTGTGAGAAAGTGCACAACGCTATCGGATTTGTTATATGACCCCTAGGGGCCGGACCACAGGGTGGGTCACGGAGTGAAATCAAGCATAGTCATGAGTTCTACATTTTACAACATTTTTTTAGCATATGGTGATCGGAGAGGGGTTAGGGACACTTAAGGGGTAAGGAGTAAAATAACTTTTTCTAAACTGTTTGAGATAGAAACTTGAAACTTTAAGAAATAGTAAATGTATGGGGAAATGCACTACCCTTTCAGATTTTTGATATGACCCTTACCTAGGTGCCGGGCCAGAAGGGGGTGTGGTCATGGGGTCAATTGTTTTTATAAATATAGTCTTAAAGTATATCGAATAAAATATAATCATGAGTGTTACATTTTACAGCAAATTATGTGAGCATATGGGGATCGGGGAGGGGGTAGGGACACTTTGGGTAAGGGGTAAAAATATCTCTTTTCTTAACTGTTTGAGATAGGAGTTTGAAACTTTGAGACATAGTAGATGTATGTATGGGGAAGTGCACAGTACTTTTGGATTTTTTATATGACCTTATATAGTCTGATAGCATATTGAATTCAACATAATCATGAGCTCTACATTTTACAGCAACTTATTTTAGCATGTGGTTATCGAGGTAAGGTGGGATAGGGGTACTTATTGGCATAGGGGTCACGTCATCCGCGTCGGAATATGCGATGGCGAACCATCGACAACGTAGTTCTTGTTACTGTTTTATTTGATTAAATACTTGAGCATCTGTAGGTACAAAACAAGCAAACACGACAAACCAATGCAATATTCAAACGTCTTTTACGTTGACCACTCGTATCTGTCATAAAGTGTACTGACATACGTAATATAGGGGTGAGTTAACACTAACTTTAAAATGGGAACTATTGAACTATTGATTTCAAATTGTTAATTCGCCATGGCTTGATAGTGATATTCCACGACTTCCGTCAAATTAAAATTTCTCAATTACCTCGTAATGCCACCGTTTGTTCAGATGTGTATGAATTTCATGTTCGTAATATTGACCTTACTGCCAAGCTTGTTTCATAAGGTTATCCATTGAATTAACTACGTAAAACAGTTGGCAAGTTATTTAGAAGATATCCGGAGATTATGATGAACTCAGTATTTTCCATTATGTAACTAGAGACATTCTACAGCCCTCATTTTATGGAGATCGTGTTTACAAACTTATTTTATTTTAGAATGATTAAAAGCAACCCTTATAGATCTCCCGTTGCAACTCAAAGTATAAGAAAATTCCTTAAACGCAGCTATAGTCCTCTTATAGTGTGACGCACTACATGCCTAGTATTGGGTCCATTTACCAGCTCTTACTGAAACATACTTTGTTATTGTACAACTTTTAACAATACTTCTAGGACTCAATGAAGGGCTTCAGTTTAAATCTCCACATATCGAAAAGGCTTATACATGTCCTTCAGGTTGTTAGTTGGACTGTGTGTTATGTATTCTTTCTGAACTTATACGGATGTTGTAGCAATCACATAAGCCATCCTTTTTCCACCGACACAGTTCTTGTTGTTCTCGTATGATTCCCGTTTTCCCCTCTTTTTCAAATACATACCTTGCAGTTAAAGGTGGCTTGGTTGTTGCTGTTGTACCTCTGTGAGTACACCGATTGTCCATCAATGTCACTATTCATATACATGTACTTAACTATATACGGAATATACAAATCTGACATGTATCAGCCACTGTTACCGGCTTTATTATTCTTGGCTACGTCTAATTTGTATATGTTCAATTGCTTGTTGTTAATACGTACATGTACATATTACTCGTTTAGATTTTTATGAACAATTAGATGCGGGCGGTCAGTTGTTGAGATGATTGACAGTGCTATGAAGTGTAATATATTACGTTTTTAAATGCGTGTCTACTTAAAACTTCTTGTCTCATAAGGGAAGTGGGAGGCTGAGGCCTCTTAAACCGGTTTAACCACACCGCATTGTTTCGTGTTGGGTGACAAGCCTAAGTCGGTCCGTATGTATAACTAATATTTGGAATTGTTGATAGGTCATTCTATTTCGTTTTATTTTGGTACCGAATTGTTTGGTACGGCTATAGTTGATTTGCTAATATCTTCCGTGCTGTTGATTCCATTCATCCTGTATTTTGCAATATAATTTGTACTACCAGTCTTAAATAAAATTTACTCAATAAACACTATTTTTATAAAGCAATCTGAATTATAAAGCTCGGCCGTTTTTTTATCAAGACACTTTCAACTTAAAAACTCGCAATTCATGACTTCCTAATTCATACTTGTCAAGATTACCGCATCGCTGGTGTACTGGTGACTCCACTGAACTTATTCGTTAAAACAAAACAGGATGAAAAGAAGCAACAGGTCTAAAGACACTGACAAACTGATAAAAGCCGCATCAAACAATTCAGCACCAGACTGAAAGGAAATAAAAAGATGTCATAAATACCCCCAAGACAAATAATCGATGCGGACCGACTTAGGACGATCACCATGTACGAAACTAGGTAGTGTGGTTAGAACTGGTTTAAGACCTCTGTCCGACTTTTAAAGAAGGCATGGACTTTCTTGTAGGCCTCGTTTTCACAGATGATAGACTTGCTCTTTTCTTTTTACATAATATTATGTCTTACGCATGTGGGAAAAAACACTACTATACTATACTATAGTTATTGGTCTCGAAACGAAAGATTTGATAACTTTGGTCAAGGGCGAGGTCCTCTCATCCATTTAGTTGGTTTTACGTCATTCTTAAATGCCCGTCTCACTTTTCTAGTTCAGGTGACATTGTTTGTTTGGTAATAACTGTTGTTGTGTTGATCCTATTTCTTCTTGTTTTATGAATATATGATGCCATTTAATGTTTGGTTGTGCATGTTTTGGTCATCAGTCCCTCTAATTCAAATGCCACTTTTCCTTATTTTTGAGATTTAAATAAGAAATGTATTAACCCACACAACAGGAGAAATGCACTACTTTCTCCTCTATTTCACTTTGATTTAAAATATTCTTTATTAAAGGCGGCGTTTGTTGGAGTTAACTTTGGTTGTCAGTCTCTCTGACTGAGATTTCGCTCTTCCTTACTTTTGATGTTTGTTGTCGTTTATGTTAGTTATCGGTCTTTTCCTTATATTCTGTATAATTGTAGGCGTTTATTGTGATTCATATGTCATTCATCCTCACTTTGATGTTTCTTAAAGTTTGCTTTGGTTGTCAGCTCCGCTGAATCAAATGTAATTTTTTTTCTAACTTGATAACATTAATATCCTACGAATATTTTCCGTTACAATAAAAAAAATGAACTACATTTGCTACACTGTATTATCATTGTGATCATTTATTCATAATTTAATTGCCAAGCACTACACGATATAATAATCTTACTAGATCTGACATATAAACTAGTCACTCGCATCAACTGTTTTGATCAAGTCGTTAATAATTGGATATTTTGATTTTACTGCAAGTGTCTGCAATCAGATCTGTAAAATCCTACTAAGTGGTAATTTACACACAGAACTGTAAAAGTGGTTCAAACGCAACAGTAAGTGCAATCAAGACATATAACATGATATACAAATGTACTTCCATAGTTGCTATATTGCAATATTATGTGCACTTTCGTTTATTGTGTTTCACTTGATTTACGCTCACTACGTGCTTCACAGACTGGCGTGACGCAATTACTGCAAGTTACAAATTACAGTTATTGATACAGAAACATCACGGCAGCTGACATGTGTGTAGCTTAGTCCTTTCGCTTCTAGTTTTTTTTTTTTAGAAGTTGTTGGTATTTCCTTTTTCAGTTCATTATTTTATATTTGTTCTTTTTCCTATGTGCGTCACACGTTTTCTTTTCATGTACCGCAGTCCATGGACTTATGTCTTTTAAATATCGTCTTGGGTTTTAGACTTTTCGAATTTACTACTTTAAAGCACTTAACATGTTGTTGTATATATCCATAAGTAAAATTCTTAATATGACTTTTCCTTAATCATGTATTCAGTATTCATGGTAGGATCTGGAATTGTTGATCCCGGCTAATTGCGCTTTTTCGTACAGCCGCTATTCACATATCAGAAGCGACATTACGTCAACATAACAAAACTCAGGATGACATTATGACAACACGATAATAAGACAAAATCAGTGATATATGTTTGTGTCGTAGTGTCGACATTTGTCTGTCTCGCTTTATCGTGATGTCGACCTGTTTTGTCGCATAATCGTGATGTAGTATTTTCTTCCTATCGTATTGACTAACTGCTGTGTAGTAATATGACTCACTGTAAATTTTGTTGTTCTTTCGTGATGCCTTTAGTGTTTTCGATATATGACAAAACAAAATTGGCTGCAATCTGATACCATATAAACGTGAGCTATTGAATGGTTTGTTTCATTTCATGTATCACTGGGTGTTCTCATAATCGCATTATACGAGAATAAAATTGATAATAAATTCTATATTATACAGAATATCAGGTAGTGAATAATAGGCGCCTACTAAATGTCGATACGGACGAGTTTTCTGTTCTCTTGCATTGTCAAGTTATAAATATTTTAGCATAACAATAAGATGTAAATATATAGAAGACAAGTATTATATCTTCATTTATAATTTAAACGACGCGTACACTATTGTCGGTAGGATTGATAATGTACTGTTTGTACTAGCTGACTGTATCTGAAAGCAGTGCTCGAGAGACAACTACAAAGATTTCAATTGTTAATATGAAAATGTCCAGGATGTGTATACTGAGCGAAAATATAAATCAGTGTTTTAAAATGATTAGCGTGTCTCTTCTATTATAAACCTGTATTAAATTACGATTGCAGAGTATTCTAAACAACAAAGACACTAGCGGAATACACAACTAAATAACTCGTGATAAGTGGATGAATGGACCAGTCTTCGACACTATATTTGAAAGCGTTTCAGCTGTCACTTAATTCGTAGCTATGAAGCTACAGGCAGGTATGTAAAAACAGTGTACATTTGTGTTATATCAAATAGGTAACTTAATATCTTTTCAAAACATGTATAAAGATTAAATTATAGTTTATATGGCGATAGCATCACTACATAGAAAGCTATAACACACAAATGCACAATCTATGTTTATACAAACAGAATAATGTAGCATTAAGGTGTGAATGCACCAAATTAGGTGAGATTTGTTTAACAGTGGTGTGCTTTCACGTAAAGTGTGTGTGTGTGTGTGTGTGTGTGTGTGTGTGTGTGTGTGTGGTGGGAGATCCTTCCATGTTTTTTTTTATATTATCTTGAACGTCCGTTCATGACGAATATGCAATCGTTACTAAGCCTCTAATATGGGACTAAGTTCTCTTAGATATGTTGTTATCCGTCGCTTATAGATAATACGTTGGTGATACGTTACAGTTTGCAATTTACAATTTACGACTACAATTCATTTTCTAATTCCTAGGCTACATTCTTAAGTATATATTCTATAGTGCTCTTGTCTGTATAATTATATACATTGAACAATTTGCAAATTTGGTGGTGACGAATTTTAAATATTCTTCTCAAGATACATTATTAACACACTCAATCGTACATTGCATGCTTAGCTATAACTACAGTTTGTTTGTGTTAAGGCAATTCTCAGATTTCCATCAGCAGTCAATGCTAACATGAATAATGACTCATGACAATTTTACCTCTTCTTCAAGAGATTGATTGTGGTCAACATAAGTTATTTCCCTTTACTAACAGACTGGTGTTCTCTCCTTTGATATGCCTCTCTAATCTCTGCTACATACCCTGGTGGGAAGAAGTAACAAAGCGAGAGAGACAGTCTAGTCAAAGGTCAGAAACTGTGCTGTCAATAATCAAACATGAAATCACCATGCTGGAAATATTGCCTCTGTCTCTGAGGTAAAAAGGGCCACACATCCTGAGAAAAGTATCACAGAGCAACACCAATGTAGCAATAGG